>BMAO01002654.1:223900-234369 GCA_019973975.1 Trichonephila clavata
AACGCCTCGATTTCCACTGAAATTGCAATATATATATATATATATATATATATATATATATATATATATATATTAGCTCATACCCTCTGTTAACAATATAGAGCAGGGGTGGGCAGACTTTTCCAGGGTGCGGGCTACTTCTACTTTTTTTAAGGAATTGCGGTCCACCCAGTGTCAGTGGCGCACACAAGGGCGGGGGAGGCGTCCACGGGTCCGGACCCTCCCTCATAACCCTTCATTTTTATCCGATTCATTATAGCCCCATGTATATAGTAGTAATTTTTTTATTTATTAATGTTAATTATTTGTTCAGTAATTTTTTAATTTCAATAATTTCAGTAATTTATGGTGGGGGGAGGGGGGTCCCTTTTTTGTTACCGACAACCGACAAAATCAAAAAAATATGTTTGGCTGCGTATTGGGTATGATATGAGAATGGTAGACCTTCAACCCTCGACCCCCTTCCCTTTAAAAATTCTTGTTTGCGCTACTGCCCAATGTCATAGGTGTGGTGAGGTAAGGGAAAGGTTTTTATTATAACTTAATAATAAGTGCGGATTATGTACTTACGTACAGAACTAAAATAAAAGGAACTCACTTTTATCACCACGTTTAAAGCAAAACGCAAGATACAAACTTAATAATAATAGCCCGAAATATAATTGTATCAAATGATACATTTATTATGAAACAATTCAACATACATTAAAAAATAAAACATTTTATCTAAAGTTAGTTTTTTGTTGTTATAGTCAGTAGAAGGCTTAGTTTGCGTACTGTCAGCCAATCTTGAATTTTCCGTATATAATTACTAACAGGTAAAAATTTTAGGCGGTCACCCCAAAAGTATTTGCGGTCCACCGGTCGATCACGATCGACGTAATGCCCACCCCGGATATAGAGTTTTTAAAAATTTCAAAATATACCATGTGAATACTCTCTTTTTCGTTTTAATAGGTGAAGGCATAGCCCGATTAACTTTACAATATAGGAGGGGAAAACGCGAAGCACATTTTATATCAGAAAAATAAATCAACTCGGTTAAAAATGGGAAATATGATTAAAAAAAAAAGGCTTCTCTCTAAAGGATAGTGAAGTCAGAATATCATATTAAGTTTTCATTTCTTTCATATCTGAAAAAATGCTCCAAATTCGGGTCCTATTCCTTAACATTAACCGAAGACAGCCTTAAAATCACATATAAATACATTTCTTTCTTTTTTTTTCTCTTTTTACTTTTCCTGTTGATTGTTGAAATGATTAACATCGAGTTTTAGAAATTGACTTCTGATATATTTAACTTTTCAATAGTTAATATAATTGCAAATCAGTTGGAATAGATAATGACTATCAAAGAAAGGCTAATTAAAAAGGACTTTTTTTGAAGCATTTTTTTAAATTCTTTTGATTTTTTTTCAGATCTTTAAGATAATATAAAATATGTCTATTAATAATTTCTGAGAATAAATTTTTCCAAATTGCTCGCATGTTTCTTTAGAAAAGAATCAATTTCTGTATTTATAAAACAAGTTCAAACCTCACACTACGATACAAAATTTCATATTGCCTGACAAAACCTCAAGCTTCGAACAGAGATAATTTATAAAACATACGCGATATTGGAAATAATAGATGATGAAATTTAAATTTGATTTGAAATTATTGTACTGTTGAAGTCTGCTAGTACTTACTTTTAGATTGTACTTTTCTTGTTTATTTTTGTTTATTTTTATTTTCGCATCTTGATTTAAAAAACACAAGACTTAAGATTTTCTGAAACAGGTCTATATTTATCATTTGCGTTGCTGTAACACCCCTCGTAGTTGATTTCTTCAAATACTATTTTTAGCAGATATCTTCTCATTAAAAGAAACGTGCTTGTCAAATTCCAAGTCTATGTGTCTAATTGTTCAAAAATGGGAATTTGTTTTATATAATACCCGCAATATATACCCTCCATGAGTGAGTGAGTGAGTGAATATTAACGTCCCACTGTTCAGCTACACGAGGGCTTTTGGGGACGGTTCGCGTAATTTTGAATCATGGTCAAGTGACGCGGATGACACCCCCCCCCATCTTCTAACTACCACACCACACCAACGGGAGGACGTTTGAGCTCTCGACAGATTTAACGTGCATCAAGCTCTGTAAAATGAAAAATCAGTAAATAACACAGAAATAAGAAAAATTAGTTGCATTAACATCGAATAATTTCATAACCATCTATGCTTATGTGGGAGATCTTACGGGATGCGTTGTAAAACTAAGGTATCTTGCTGTAAATACTTCATACCTTATTATCAGGATCAATTACTTTGCTGTGAAATTTTGGTGTTTGACTCTTTAGTTTTATCCGTTTCAGATTTCAATGAATTATATTTGGGTTGGTTTTCTAAGCCTTTTTTTTTCTTTCAAATTTTTGAAAGCAATTTAATTTTTAGTGAATTAAAAAGAGCCTTTTTTGTTTAAAAGTTCTCTTTTTTTTTTTTATTTGTATTTGTATGAGAAATTTGATTGAGAAGTTTTCTAAGATTCACCAAGGAATATTCAATAATTAAAAAGTTCTGAGAACACAAGATAAGAGTACTTACGAAAAATTCCATGAAAGCGCTGTTTAAATTTTTTTTTAAATGTCATAAAAACAGCAATGAAATGTTATTTTGCATTCAATCTCTAATTGCAAGAAATATTTAGCTTCGATTTACGACATAAATTTAATAGAATTCATAAGCTTTACCAAATTGTAAAGGAAATGAAATAGTTAGTGCTTTGTATTTATAAAATAATGGATGGTATTTAAAAATTCGTCCGATAAAAGTGAATCGCAAATTCCTCATACCGAGATCTTCTCAACCTTTGTTTTCTGTTTCCCTTTCGCCCATCCAACTTTGTTAATTTTTTTTGAAGGCATGTATGAATGTGAGCGCGAGAAAAGAGGAAATATATTTCTAAATATCTGCTATTTTAGTGCAAAATAAGGTCAGATTTTATGAGCCTAATTTTCAAATGAGAAAAAATGATATATATATACCCAACTCTTGTTTTACACGATTTTAAAATAACGCGGTACATGAATTTAATGATTTTTTTACACGAATATTTTGATCTAGCTGAACCTCTAAAAATTTAGGGATTCGTACTCTTAGGATGAGGAAGAATTGACCGAATTTATGACCGTTTATGATAATAAAGAAGTCGATAATGACGAAGTCGAAGGTGAAGTTGAGCTACTAACAGCTGATTTAATTCGCGAGGGCTTGAAATTTGATACAATTATGGAACATTTTTTTACTCGTAATCCTGACATAGAGCTTGAATTAAAGTTTCAACGAAATCATAAGTTTTATGTAGCAGGAGATCAAGTATTATACAAGCAACTTGAGAAACCAAAAAATAGCCGCTAATCAACAACAACAAAAACACTGAGGACATTAATAACGAAGGAAACTCTTCATTTGAATCAAATACCAACAGTGGCACTAGACATATCCGATACATCTACTGATGATAGCATTTTTTAAATCCAGTTGGTAATAAATGTGCACGTTTGTTATCAAGTAGTGATGAATAGTTAGTTGGATGTTAGTATAGTTTTATTCCTAATTTCAATTTGAATTTTTATATGTTATACGTACTTATAGACTGAATTTTCACTGTACACTAATTTTAATTTATTTTGTAATAAAAATGAATTGTTTTTGTTTTATAAATACCCAACATAAATTTTATTATTACTTTTTGCACGATTTATTTGAAAACTATTTTGAGATTTTTCATCTTGCACGATTTTTTGAAATTGTGGAATATATCCCCAAATTTACCATATGTCACATATTTGTTTGCACGATTTTTTTTTATGCACAGGAACGTATCCAGGGCCGATCCTAGGGTATCGGCCGCCCTCGTGCAAACACCTAATGTGCCGCCCCCCTAGAGAAATTTTCATATATTTTGACTAATACTTAATGTTGACGTTAAAAACTCATCTACTTATATAAGAATAAAAAATTAATAAAAACTCAAATAAAGAAGTGCAAAACTTTATTTTTTGGCCAGGTAATGAGTTATAATAGCGACATAATATACTTTATCAAAATAATAAACTAACAAAAATATTACCTTTAAAATAAAAACATATATTTTATAATTATAATTGCAAAACAACAGAATTTACTCAGAAAATACGATCTAATAAAAATAAATACTAAGGCATAAATCTCGTGTGTCAGTCCTTCTACAAAGACTAAGTAATAAATTATACCGTAAAATCCAGTGTATAACGCACACTTTTAACACAAAAAATAAGATGGAAATGTACGGGTGCGCGTTATACGCTGGGTATAAAAATGAGAGCTTTAAAAATACAAAAAGATGAGCATAGAAAAAATCAGACTTTTACATCTATCGAAATACTGTTTCTGTGAAAGAAATAACATTCCTTATGAACTTAAAGGGTTGTAATTCTAAAAGTACACCATTTTTTACTAAAGCTTGGAATAATACCTCGAATAAAGGACTTTAAAACATATAAGAGAATTGCGCACGTGTGGTTCAGGTTTCTTCGCAAAAAAGGTGTGCGTGTTATACGCGGTGAATATACCTAAAAACTAACAATTGCAGCTAGAAAGTATATGGGCGCATTATACGTCGGATTTTACTGTAACTATAAAATAACTTTTCTGGCTTTCTGAGAAGCAAATTTGTTAATAGTTTCGGTTAAATAAATTTTTGCAGAGATTTCTGATTCAATTGAGATTATGGCCAAATCTGAAAGCCTTTTCGTGTCATACTATTTCTCAAGTAATTTTTAATGATTTTAATTTACTTAAACTTCTTTCACCTGAAGCTACAGAAACAGGTAAGGTTAAAAAAATTCTTATTGCTTGAGCAAAATTTGGAAAACAAAGATCATTTTTCACTATAATTTCTAATATCTCAGTTGGCTGTTTTTTACCAGGAAAAATATCTTTGAATGAAGTTATTTCATGATAGAGCTGTATGCCATCTATATATCTTTCACAATACTTTCTTCTTCCTGTACTTGTAACTTAATATCTAAATCCATACAGGCTTTCATGAGATCATCATTAGAAATGTTGTGAAACTCATACAGGAAGCAAAATATTGAATTACACTCAGATAAAAAGGTAAATCTTTCATTTACTGAAGAGATCGTGTGATCAAGAATTGCAAAATAGAAATTAGTCTTGAATTGCTGAAAGGGATTTAAAACTGGCTCATTACAGGCCTCGTAATCAAATAAACGCACCTTTCTTTAGCTTTGAGATGGGAAATTTGGGATAAATACCTAAATCTGTAGCAAGTGTTGCTGCTGAATCAACAAATATTTTTAAATTATCGTCAGATCTTTGGAAAATTAAATATTTTTTAAGATTATCTAAGCCTTGTATGCATTCCGCGATGTTTAATTTAGGATTTTGAAGCATTTTACTCAATACATCAATTCTTGATAATAAATCATGCCAAATTAAAGTTGAACATAAAAATTTAAATGTTTCAAGACTTTTAATTATTGAGTGTAAGAATATGGATTATTCATTAAAAAATTCCCATTCATATTAACAAATTACATAAAATAAATTATTTGTATCACTCTTCAAGGTCTTCGTAAAAATAAAAAAATAAAAAAATTGTTTATTTACCCAATTTTGTAAGAAATTCCTATTTTAAAAAATTAAATTTAAAGTTTCAATTTTTAAACATTTCGTACTTATTTCCGAAACAAATCATCAGGACATATGCTTATATGTGAGTTTTCTTTTTTAAATTAGCTTGACAATATGCCCAAATTTTTTCTACTCTTTTAGGAAACACCCTGTGAAACATTTCATTCATTCATAAATTAATAAAGAGCTTTTATAGAAGGCATTATCCTCTAAAATGTGAAACAGAAACCGGGGACAGGAGTTAGTGAACATTATATCAAAGGATCAAAAGAATAAAATAACAGTTTTGTACTTATCACAGATAATACACTACAGTTCTGATTTAAACAAAAATCAACGGCAGCACCTTTTACTAAAACTTAATAACTACTTACACTTATCTTGATCGTGTTACCACCAATATTAGTGTATGTTAAATCAAAATTGAATGAACATATTGAAATAAGAATGGTTTTTTGTATTTTTCCTTATATATATACTGGTCAAGTTGCAGAAAAAAAGCCGATGCCGCATACCTTTAACTTTGTCGAGATAGTGCAGGCTTCTAAGGATGCTTTTGCCATGTCATTAACGATCAAATTTAAAGAGTGGCTACTACATGACAAGAAGATTGTGGATTGAACCCCTGATTTATATTGGCTCCGTTATCCTAGGCCTGCCCTCCGCATATCTAGCAAATTTAGCCCTAATTTTTGAAGTTTCTCAGCTTTTAAATCTGAAAGTTCTTTTCCAATCAATCTTTTAACTGGAAGGAAACCTAAAAAATTCTTTTATTTTACCGTAACTTCATTAAGATAAGATTTCTCACTACATACATATCTTACCAGAAATGTCATTTGTTCGATCTTACTAAAACCAGAGGCGCAATATAAAATTATCTAATAACATTTGGCTTGTTCATTTTTATGAACAATATGTAGTTTAAAATTCTCATGTAGAAGAGAAATTATTTCGTTCTGAGTATTTTTCCCTAGATAGTGTATTTAGCTTCTTCCCTTTTTAGCACTCTTCGAGGATGCTCCTCTATTACTGGATCAAATTTAGCAAGTAATTGAATTATTTGTAAAGCATTACCATTATATATTGGAATTAAATTTGTTCAAATTTGCAATATGTAAGTGTGACAAATTTAATTTGTCACACTTACCCCGAAGGGCTAAACAATTTTGAGCCAGTACCTTTAACGTTGCTACAATACGTAGATGCAAATCACACCAATAATCGCAATAGTAAGTCTTTTCGAGTCACTGTCAATTGTTTTAGAGCATTGTAATCGCTGACTGAATTCAATCTAAGACTTCTGGCTTTGATTATAGTTTTTTGATGTTTCGTGTTCTTTTAAAATATCTGCGTGATGTTTCCAACTTTTAAAATATTCCATGGAAAGAGAACTAATGACACGGACAAAAAGTTTGCTGCAAAAACAATATGCACAGTTTTTTGTAATGGATTAACGATTTAAGCATAACCTTTTCACCGTTTTGGAAAATTTTAGTATAACAATATGAGCTAAATGTTCGACCGGCGTCGTCATAAGAAAATTATACTTTGTCAATGGCTTATAGAGGGTCCTTCTTTTACTAAAAAAACATCTATGGCGTCTGATTGAATAGCTGGCCAGGTTCCTAGATCTGAACTAAATATCATTGTTAGAGTATTGTGATTTTAGGATTTTTTTGGAGGAGTTCCTACAACAGCAGTGTAACCGCGGTAGCCTAGTGGTCAAGGTATCGGATCGTGGCTGGCATGTCACGAGTTCGAGCCCAGTATCACTAAAAACTCGCTGTGTAGAGGAGCGATGCAAGTTAAAATTATCGAGAACTCAAAGGTCCTCCCTTTGGTGTGTGATAGTTAGGAGAGGAGGTGCCACCACAGGTGTCGTCCTCGTCTCTTAACCATGTTTCAAAATGACGAGGTCCAACGCCAAAAGCCCTCGTGTAGCTGAACAGTGTGACGTTAATATTCACTCACTCACCCTACAACAGCAGTGCCACTATCTATTCTGTTTATTTGATCTGCAACATCCTAATCATGAAAGTCTTAATCTGATTCTATCCTGCTTTCCTTTTTTCTAGTGTCTTGTAAGTAATTCAGTAAACTTTCAGCCTGTTTCTTAAAATGGGCTTGTTTTTCGAGTCTTATTCTTTTATAATGGGCACCTGTTAGTTTCTTTACGCCCTCCTCGGACATTCTAAAATTTTCAACAACATATATATCAATTAAGTTGGGAAAGTATAAAATAATTGATAAATTGCTTTGCTTTCATACAAAAAAATTTTAATTCATCAAAAATTGACTCATTTGAATTAAAATTCGATATATTTGAGATTTTCCAAAATCTTATCGTAAATTTAAAACAGAGAATAAAAAAGTCCCTATTTTACTTTCGTTGAAACACTCTTTCTTTTAATTTATTTTTAATGCATTGTGACGTTCCCGCAACACAGCTGTGATTCGGCTTCGTTGTGGGTATGGTCACCCTACGTGAAATTTACACCTGCACCAGACACGGAAACCGCTGTCATCCCCGAAGCCTAGAGAGGGCAGGGGGAGAGAAAGAGATGGTCTGAAAATTTCACCGAAGACGAACGCCAGAAACTCCTCCCTCACAAAATAACAGAACTTGGACTCTAATAATCTAATTACTAAGTTAATTTCAATGTAAATCTGTAAATTATAGCTGTGGCGTAATTAAACTTAACATTTAAATTAACCAATATCACGTTACCTTGATTTATTCAAGCGTAAGATTTTTCAAAATTAAAATTATTAAGTCTGAATTTTTAATTATCCTCCCACATATACATCTGTACATAGCACGCACAGAAGATAGAAGGGATTTATATAAATTTAAATCTATAAAAAATATAATGTTCTATTTATACTGCTCCTACAGAAAAAATACACTTTCCTTTTTTCTTATTAATATAACACTAGAAATTTATAATCATAATAAATACCAAAATTAACACTTATAAAAATACTCAAAAAGACAACAATATTTAAAATAATAATATGAAATACATTATATTTCTCATTCGAACAAAATTCCGTCTTTCAGCTTCTGCAAAATTACGCGGACCGTCCCCAATAGCCCTCGTGTAGCTGAACAGTGGGACGTTAAGATTCACTCACTCACTCATTCAGCTTCTGCAAAGAATGTCATTTCGAAATATTTTTAATAACATTTAAATCTTAACACATGTAGTCTCATTTGAAAATAAATTTATTTTATTGAAATAATGGTGCTAAATTTATTTTTTGATTGATAAAAAGAAGGAAACATTTAAATAACTCACCTATTAGTGACCTAATTCCCAAACTTTAAATATTCTGAAAGAATTTTTAAGAAATGCCTTTTCCATATTTCTATCAGCAATAATGCAATTACTTTAAAAATATACCATAATTACAAAATAATATTATTAAACTTCTTTTGTATAAAGAGAGAGAGAGAGAAAAACCCATCTAAAAACACATTTGTTATATTGACTTAACTTGATGATTCAGAAAAATGATTCATGATGAAAAATTCAGAAAAAAAAATCAAAATTTACAATAAACAAGACAAATGAAGCAAATTTTTTTTAATACTGGGAACAGTTATGAAGATTGTGCAATGTCTAGTTCCGAAAGTGGAAGCTCTCTTACGAAAAAAAGGTTGCGTCAACAATATTATTTGGATTTCATTCAAAGATAAAATTTTATGATTCATATACTCTTAAGTATAACTATGGGTACATATACAAAATAATTCCATTGATATTAAAATAAGCTAGTTTTCTTTTAGTTCAGTGGACTTTTCAGTTAAAATCGTTATTCACTTACGTGAATTTATTTTTTACGCAATTTATATATGTATATAAACCAAAAGATATTTTATTAAACTAAATATATTATTTTTATAATCCGCTTTTTCATAAAAGTAAATACAATAAAATATTCTTTAACACTTAACTTAATATGGTAAAAATATAATAGTACCTCCAAATAAGGAACCTACACAATATGTCTTAATTCCAGAAATTTAAACCCACAAGACCAGACATTATGTATTTTATCCTTTAATGCTAAGCAAATTAATTTAATTAGAAATTCAGTGTATCTTTCTTTAAATAAATTATGTCCAAATAAGTACATTAGTCACAGGTTTTTTTTTCTTAATTTTGAATTAATGAAAAGTTAAAATTCTTAGTTGAAAAGTTTTATTAATGAATAAATGTTTGAAATGAGCAGTAAAATCTTGTATTTACAGAAAGTTACGGAAAATACTCTATTGTACGGATCTTTTTGAAAGCCTTTGCATTGTGTCAGCCTAAGCACGCGTTTTTATTTTTATGTAAATCCAAAGAAAACGCGAGTCCATGAGGTATACAATAGCTTTATTATACATTCTGTTTTGTCTATAAATAGAAGCGTCAAACATACAGTGTTGTACTCCCCCCCCCTTATTAAGTTACATTGATTTATTAGGCTAACACTTTATTTGATTTATTTATAAGAAAAACACAAGCTACTACTCTCTCTCTTGTCTTTGAGATCCTAAAATTTTACCAAAAAAAATCATTTATTTCTCTTAACTTATCTTTGAATTATTTTTTTAGTTTCACTTTAATTGAATGTCCCTAAATGAGAGGTAAATAGATAAGGTCCATATTCTAAAGAGAACGATATCAACATTAAATGAGCCTATTTCAAAGTGTATCTTACAGGAGGTACTACAGAATGTGTGTATTTTAATGTATACCTTTAAAAAAATAATAATTCAAAATTAAAAAACAT
>BMAO01002654.1:340384-439510 GCA_019973975.1 Trichonephila clavata
ATATATATATATATATATATATTATACACAAAGGTAGAGTAATATTCCAAACCTTATATTTGACTTGCAGGAAAAAATTTCAACTTTAATTATACATTTATAATCAGAACTATTATAATTTTTTGGCAATGTGTTAGTTTTCACGTTCAGAAGTACAAATTCAAGTTATTTTGGTCTTTCAGAAAGGAAACCCAAGAAAAACTGATATTGTTTAGAAGTGAAAGACTCGTTTGTAATTAGTTTTCTTTTTTAATTATTTTCCTTAATTGAATTCTTACCTTTTTGTATTATTTTAACTTGCAAGCTTCTACTATCTATTTAGTCCTTCTTGTAATTGCATTGAAGTTACATGCTATGATTTTCATTTATGTTTTGTTAAGAAAATACTATTCTAATACTACAAAATATAATGAGGTTCTAGAACTGCTATATGTGCATGTCACGGCATGTACATTTTCCCAAACACAGACAAATTGCTCTGAAATATGGGACAAAAGAAGAAATAATAATGAATGTGTAATATTGCAAAATAATACAGTACTATCATCATAATAAAAAAAAATCTGCATTTTTTTTTCTTTTAAATTTAGTTCTGCTTTTGAACATTTTTGAAAAGAATTATGTTTTCCATTCGGTTCTTTCATTTTAGTCCTAAATTTTGTCTCTAGTTTTTAATTTAAAAAAATATATAAATCTTCTAGTCATAAAATTTTAATTATATGTACTTGTATATAGCTTCCTCAAGTTTTTATTATTTTATTTCATTCTTAGCTTCAACATCTTTTAAGCAATCGTTAATGTCGTCTTTTCTGAAAAAGTAGTGTTTGTCACAAACGGTACAAAACTTTTATTAAAACTAATATTAAATTAATTATCTAAACTAACATACCATCCTTTTTTCTCCCCAAATAAACTACTCTTTACTGTCAACTACCCTACTGATAATATTTTTTTGGCTTTGCAATTGTGAATTGAGAACCAATAAGAATTTTTCAATAGATATCTTTCTATTCAATAAAATATTTGCAAAACAATTGGAAATTATTTAAAATATCTGTGAAAAAGTCTTTACTATTGAATATTGTGTAGAAATTTTGCAAAAACTCTGTAAAATTTATATAAAATTTTTACTTCAAATAATTTTCGATCTAAATTTTCAAAAATAATATTTCGTCAAATTTTATTCTGTTTCTTTTTTCAACTTGAAGTGTATACATAATTGTAATTCGTTTCAAATCAACGTTGGGAAAGAAGCCTCATAGCAAAGTCTAGAGAATGAGATCGCAGTTTTTCGGCCCCATTTTGAATCCCACATCAATCAAGTCTTCTTCAATTTGGACCTGCCATCTTGAGAAGCGTTAAATCTATCAAGGCTCAACATTTTGGCTTGATATGGAAATTTAGAGAGGAAGGTGACGTCACTTGATTGTGGTTTAAAATTTTGAGATCTGTCAATATAGCCCTCGCGTTGCATCAAAACGAAAAGTTATAACTAATCGATCAAACTTCAATTTCGAAACTTTATATTAAGAAAAAATTTATCTTGGGAAGCAAATCTTTTATAATGGAATTAATGAGAATAAATTTATCCGAAGAAATATATAATGAAAATAAAAAAAGGAAATATTTTTCGTAGTGAATTCGAACACAATTGATAATATTGTGGAAAATTTTTAAGCGAATTTTGTATAAAAAAATAAATTTTCTTAAATTTCACGAAAAATCCATCATCAGAAAGAAGAGAAAATTTCCCGTATATTAAAATGTGGTTCATTCAAAAATTACTACTCCCCCCCCCCCTCATAATTTGAAATAGTAGAGCGACTGATTACGGCCCAGAAAAATAATAAATCGGTGGAGGATTTTTTACAAGTATCAGTTATTTTGTGCATTAATAATGCTTCGATAATAAATTTAGTCGTGTAGCTAAAAAAATTTTAATGGAGTAAGTTAATCAAGCAAAAATTTTTTGATGTAATCAAACACTTGCTCCCTCGGATATATAAATTTTAGGATATTAATTTTTGACTTTTTGTTGGTTTTGCTTTGTATTCTCCTATAGAAAACCTAAAAAAAAATAAGCTCAAATGAATGCATGAAATGTGTCAGTATTTAGAAACATTTAAGTAACTAAGAGTATATTATTGCATAAAGAGTATATTACAAAGAATGACAAGCATTTTTTGGAACTACTTTTTATTTTTAAAAAATGACACTACATATTTTTACCGAAATGTTAGTTTTTTAAAAAAACATCATTGATGGATGTAATCCAAAATGCCAACTTTTAGAAGCCTGAAATTGCCTTAAAGTTTGTAATGAGAGAACAAAAGTACACAGAGTTAACAAAAATTATTCCGTTTTGTTTTTTAACAGCGAAAGAGTAAAGTTGAATGTTTTTTTTTAAATTTCTAAAAGCCTGTTCTCAAATTAAGAATCGAGCGAAAGTATTTTTACCTTGATATTGCTTTTAATCAAAATACTTCATTCTTTGTTGCCCATTTTATCTTACAAAAGAAAATTTAATTTTTCTATCCTAAGAAAAAGTTCTTTACTTTATTAGAACTGTTTTTTTTTTTTCAAAATTAAATAGAGCTCAAAATTTTCTACTCCTTCAGCAATAAATTGCATTGAATAGAATTCTAAATGGACTTCAATACATTCACGTCATTTTGCATAGCAAAGCATGATAGATGTAGTTTTAAAAAATTGCTTTTAAAAATAAGATTTTGAAATATCCAGATAAATTTTACTTCAGATGCGATCCAGTTTTTAAAATAATGGCGTAGAAATGGATATCTTAGGAATTTATCCCCCCCCCTCCCTTAGTCGATACTAAAAATGTCGAAGTAAGTTTTAAGATAACCGTGTGTGTGTGTAATAATAATGTAAAATTTTTACAAGATTGTTTTTAAATTTTTTTTCTTTTGATCCTTATACATGTACATTCATAGTCATCAATATTTTAAAAATAAATATAAAAAATGTATTATAAAAGTGGTATAAAAAAAAGATTTTGTGCTCACAAAGAAAAAATACGTTATCGTAATATCTCTTAGCGTTCTGTAAGGAGCCAAAACTGAAATATTATATAAATACCTATTTACAAATAAAATTTTTCCACTTGCATCATACAGAAATTAGTGCTAATCGAATTTGAATTTACTGTAGCTATTTACGTACATTTCTGTTCCTCTAAAAATATTTAGATTATCAAATTACTTAAAGTTTTTATTGAAAGCTGACCGATCCAATCTTTAACAAAAGTATTGTTACGTAGATCGGGATTCGATGATTTTATGCAAAATCAGTCGTAAGCAACAAGACAGTTCTTTAAGAGCGATGAGTACTTATTGTCAAAAATCAATCCTTGAAATACAGGATTCAGCAGCAAAATTCACAGAATAAATAACAGAAGGATTTCAGACCTTCAACAGCACTCAGACACAATAAGCAGTGTCTAAAATACACGTATGTAAATGACTATTCACAAGCACAGCCGAGCTGATCAAGTTCAAAGCAAGTCTACTAATCGCTAATCAAAACAACGCTCACTACAGACTGACTGTTGCGGCGAGTATCGCTCTATTTATAGCAAGGGCAGAAATTTCTGTAAACATGCGCTCGCGCCACAGATCGTGAAATTAGTGGATTTCTCTACTAATTTCTAGAAGAATCCAGAGGGTCCCGAACTCGCCAACATGGTTGCAAATGCTGCCTAATTGGTCGCCAAAGTCACCAAATTGGTCGCCAAAAATGATGCTAACTTGGCTCTATCGCCAATATTTCGCCAAGTTCCCATTGAGAATCGTCATTATAACGTAAGGGATGGCGTTGCTTGTGAATATTACAATTTCAACATGAAATAAAATAGCATAGAGTAATATAAAGGCATTGACATCCAAATTTAAATTATTTACATTATTGAATATGAAATTCGTAACATTGCCCCCTCCTCAAAAACTGCACGTCCCGAGCAGTACAGTCCCTGAGTATGAGGCATCTATTTACAGACATAACCTATTCACATAATAATTGAATGTAAAGTAACAAATACTCAACAGCAAAAAGCAAATAAATTCAAAATACAAACATAAATTACAACACTAAAATAAAACTAAGAAATTAGAAAAGAGAAACACAATTTACACTATTTACAAAATAATTAGTGACCATGGTCTGAACTTAGGGACCTTATTCTCCTTGGCCAAGGTAAGGGGCTAGCCTATTATAATGTATTACCTTCGGTTTTGTGTGTGGTGATTTCTGTATCCGAACCACAACGCCATTCAGTCTTTTTAGGACTGTGTAAGGACCTTCCCAGTTGGTCTGCAGCTTAGGAGAGAGTCCTTTGCGACGTTTCGGATTCCATAACCACATTTTGTCGCCTGCGTGGAAGTCGTGTCTGGTTACTCTTGCGTCGTATCGGGTCTTCATCTTCTCTGAAGCCATGCCGATTCTTTCCCTAGCCAAATGATGAATTTCCTCCATCCGTGCCTGAAGTTTCTCGACATACTCCTCAGGCGCCAAAGGAGCATCTGGTGGGCGACTGAACAAGAGATCTGCAGGCAAACGAACATCATGTCTGAAGAGCATCTGGGATGGGGAATAGCCAGTGGTCTCGTGGACGGCACTCCGGTAGGCAAGAAGGAAAAGAGGCAGTTTCTGGTCCCAGTCCTGTTGATTACTGGATACCAGGAGAGAGAGGCTGTTCAGGATGGTCCGATTGAACCTCTCTACCATGCCGTCAGACTGAGGATGAAAAGCTGTTGTCCGGGTTTTGTCAATGCCGAGTATCTCACACAGTCTCTTGCAAACTACAGAATCGAAGTTCCTTCTCTGATCAGAGTGCAGTTGTAGAGGAACTCCGTAACTTGAGATTCAGTGTTGAACTAGAACCTCTACAACAGTAGATAGTAGGATATAGGATAGGCTTCAGGCCACTTAGTGAAGTATTCTATGACAACCAGGATGTTGTTGTTGCCGTCTGATGATCTCGGAAGTGGGCCTAAGATGTCGAAAGCTATTCGTTTGAAAGGCGCTCCCACATTATACAGCTGGAGTCGTCCTCTGGTGAGTTTTCTTGGACCTTTACGTGCAGCACAGGGATCACATGTGCGACACCACTTCTCAACGTCAATCTGCACATTGTTCCAGTAGAAGCGCCCTCGAACTTTTTGTAAGGTCTTCATAACATATCCTAGTTTTCCTGTTTCGAAGAAGAGACGGGGCTCTCTTCCTTTCTTGCTCGGGGGCAGTTATTTCTCAGATGTCCCGTTCCCCCACATCTCCAACACTTGAAGCTGCATATATCTTGGTTCCGACGTTGAGTCATTAAAGTTTGCATTTCTTCTCTCAGTTTTTCAATATCATTTATCCACGGAGATTCAGAGGGCGCATCCGCAGTCACTCTAGCTCCCCGAATGGAATGGCGGTCTCTGCGACTGGCTTGAGTGGCGGCCTCCAACTTCAGGGCATATAATAGAGCAGATTTTAGATCCTGAACATCTGCCATTCTTATAGCCTTCTGAATTTCTCCATCCTTCAGTCCGTCCATGAAATGTTGCAGGGAAATTATTTCTCGCACATTTGTTGGCTGGTCGAAGAAAGCCAAGTTAGCGAGCCTTTCTATTTCGGAGGCATACTCCTGCAAATTTTCTCTGGTTTTCTGGAGTCTTGTTTTCATCTGCAGCCGTGCGTAGTCTTTGGAGTATTTCTGGCCGAACCGAAGATCGAGAGCATTATAGAGGGAGTACAAATTCAGCCGCTCTGTGTCGGGAAGAGTCTTCAGTATTTCAGCCGCTTCTCCTCTAAGGGATACTGCTAGTTGACACGCGTTGACCCCTTCAGTCCATCCGTTGGCATCAGAAATAATAGAAAATTGAGTTTTATACACCTCCCAGTTGGTTTTTCCATCATAGGTGGACAGCTTTACTGACACTGGAGAAGCAGTCAGAGGTACTGGAGAGGCAGGCACAAACTTGTTTTCGTTCGTCTTATTCCCGCAAGCTAGAAACTTCTTTTCTAAATCTTCTACTTACTGTGATACAAGGTTAAAATTCCCAGCTACTTCTTCAATTCTTCCTTCGACTTGCTCTTTAACTTTTTCTATTTCTTCCTCTACTTTCTTTTCTATCTACTCTTCAACTACTGCGATCTCTTCTTTCATTTTTCCAGCTATTCTGCCTTCCACACTGTTGATTTTCTGTTCTAGAGAATTCTTCAGATCTTCTTGACACTTCTGTACATTTTCCAGACCTTTCTGAATTTATCATGGGTTTAGTAAAAATATCTGCCAAATTATTTTTGGTACTAACATATTTAATTTGAAAAACCTTGTCTTTTATTAAATTCCTTAAGAAATGGTAACGAACATCGATATGTTTCGTTCTATAATTTTCTACTGGTGAACTGGAAAAACTTATAGCAGCTTGATTGTCACAGAATATTACATTTTCACATAATTCCAAATTCAAACTTTTATCATTAATTATATTCTTTAACCAAATAAATTCCTTTGCTGCTTCCATTATACTAACATACTCCGCTTCCATAGTAGACAGACTAACGGATTTTTGCTTAAAAGTTCGCCAGGAAATTGGAGTTTCGCCAATGAAAGTTATGAATCCTCCCATCGACACTCGATCATCCCTATTTGTAGCAAAATCCAAGTAACATCTTAATTTTAGTGATTTAACTTTTGAAAGTTCCAATTTATATCTTTGAGTGTATTTTAAATAACCTAATAATCTCAATAAACAATTCCAATGTTTTATTCCTGGGTTTGATTGGAATTGGGATAGTACATTCACTGCATACATAATATCAGGTCTTGTGCGTATAGCAATAAATGACAAGGATCCTATTAAATTTCTATAAGGAAACGTTAAAATTTCTTCGCTAGTTTTGGGCGAATCTAATTTGGAAAGAATTTGGCCTTTTGATATAGGCAATGAACTTACAGGATATTTATATTTTTCATAAATTTTACATAATTTCTGAATGTAAGATTTTTGATGTATAAAGAGACCATCATCTTGTTCTTCAAATTCTATTCCTAATAACTTCTTTGTTTTACCTAGAATCTTTAAATCAAAATTTTTCTGTAATAATTTTATTACAAAATTTACGTTTTCAGTTTCTCTACCAAATATTATGATGTCGTCTACATAAAATAATAGAATTACATTATTTTCAAACATATATACACAATTAACCCACTCTAATTTCTTAAATTTCAATTTAATTAATTTATTTTTTAATTCCAAAAAACACTGTCGGCCACTCTGGTGAAGACCACACACACATATATATATATATATTGCCTTATTTAACTTACACACTTTGTTGGGATCAGTTTCATATCCAGTTGGTTGCCTCATAAAGATAACAGTATCTAAATTAGCATATAAATAGGCATTAGTGATATCTACTTGAACATGCATCCATTTCCACAAACATACACAGATAGTGAAAAATAATCTTACAATAGTAAAGTAAACAACTGGACTAAATACCTCGTCAAATGATTCGCCTTTTAATTGTGTGTTACCTTGCACAACTAAGCGAGCTTTCTATCTAACTATTTTATTATTTTCATCACGTTTTACAGTATAAACCCAACGGTTTCCTAAAATTTTTATGTTGTCTGGAGGATCAACCAAATCCCAAACCTTGCGTTCCCCCATTATGTTTATCTCCCTATCCATTGCATCAGGCCATTTAGATGCTTCCCTGGATCTTATTGCCTGTTTATAACAGTTAGGAATATCTAATTCAACCATATTAACTTCCTGGGATTCAGTATCTTCCTTTCTAAAATCAAACAAACTCGGATCATACTGAATGTTACTCTTATTACAGTATCGTTCTATCTCGTTAAAAGATCTCAAACGGGTTGCTGTCCCTTCGATACCATAATATACGTTGGATCCAGTTACTTCCCTACCTATATTTCTAATCCACTTAACCTCTGAACATGGGATTAAGCTACGATTATCAGAAGATAAATCTGGTTTTTTAAATGATGTTGAGGGAGTTTCTGTACTTGTCTTTGAAACTAAACGACTCGCTAACGAATCTCCTACAGTATCAAAATCGTCCTCCTCATCATCATAATCAGGAAAGTTTAAATCAAGTCTGGGATAACCATTAGTTTTCGGTTTAAAATCAATTACTTTCCTATATTCATCGAATCTTACATTAATAGTCTCGACTAATTTATTTTCTTCTATTAACCATATCCTATAACCCTTAGTACGCTGTGCATAGCCCATCATGATTCCTATTTTTGCACGCATATCGAATTTCTTTCTAATCTGTTTTGGAACACCAGCATATGCCAAACATCCAAAAGGTTTTAGATGCAATATTGATGGTTTTCTACCTGAATATTTTTCGAAAGGGGTTTTCTTACTGTCTTTGTGACAAATTCTATTCCACGCATAAGTGAAGCAAAGTAATGCTTCTCCCCAAAACTTATGTAGAACTTCACTCGACTTAAGCAATGCTTTAATGCCATCTATAGCAGTTAAATTGTATCTCTCCGCTACCCCATTCATTTCTGGCGTATATGGATTTGTTACCTCGTACTTTATACCCAGTTCTGCCAAAAAAGTATCCATATCTTTATTACAAAATTCTAGTCCGCCATCAGTTTTAACTGCTATTAATTTTCTATTTAGAAAACGTTCTGCTCGTTTCTGAAATCTTATAAACATATGAAATTCGTCCGACTTTTTCTTAATGGGAAATACAGTCACTTTTCTCGAGTAATCGTCAATTATACTCAAGAAATATTTATTACCGCCTTGACTTTCAGTTGGCATTGGACCACAAAGATCCATATGCAACAATTCCAATGGACGTTTTGATCTTACGGCCCCCGTCTTTTTAAAGGAAACTCTCTTGGACTTAGCTAATTTACATGGAATACAAGGCGACTTATTATCAGCTAAACGTGGGAGACCTCTTACACTATCATTTTTACTAGTTTTTATCAAGTAATCGTTATTAATATGGCAAAAGCGCTGATGCCATATTTCAATTGATCCGCATTTTGTTTTGTCAGTTGCATTACCAACTGAATTTATTTCTGTACTCTTGGGTAAAATATAATGGTCAGGCTTAAAAAAATACAAATTTTCGTGGCGTGTCGCCGAGAACAACTTTAGTCAGTCTTTATTGAAAACGTTAATTTTACCCTTGCTACCCACAAAATGCGCACCTTTACTTTCTAATCTGGAACCGGATATCAAATTTCTCCTTAACCTGGGACTAAATAAAACATCTGAAAAGGTTATTTCATGAAAACTATTCTTATATTTTACCAAAAATTTAAGTTTATCGATTCCCTCTATTGGACAACTTTTATCCTCCGTTGCTAACGACATTTTCATGTTAGATATTAGTCTAAAATCTAAAAATAAACTCTTGTCATTACAAAAATGACTCGTGGCAGCCGTATCTATTACCCAAACACCTTTATTAGAGTTTTCCTCAAATGAGTTACAACTAGTAACAAGGTGCTTATTTAATTCTATAATACTACATTCAGCTTCACAAAATCTTAAATTTATATTAAACTCTGCGTTATAAGTTTCACTTGCAGTTGAAGGAGGCTTTTCTCGAGAGTTTTTCTCTTTACAATTTACTTTAAGATGCCCATATTTATTACATAAATAACAAGGACCTATCATCTTACTAGACCGTTTTAAATGTCTGGTAGTTTTACAGTTAAATACCTTACCATCCTTTTTCTGATATTCTGTTTTACCACTTGGATCTGAAGGAGTTGCAGTCGTACCACCAGGAACTGTATTTACATTTCTAGGAACTTTGCTCAACTTCTTCTTTGATAGGAAATTGCTGAAGCAAACGGTCTCCGTTTTCTCCAAGTCCTGCTTCATAAGTTGAAGACGATTGGCTTCCAATATCAGCTCCGCTTCAATTTTGACAGCTGTGAAGTCTTCTTTCCATCTGTAAATTTGTTGCACGGTAGACTGGAATTCCTGAGGAAGCCATCTTATTAATTGAAACCCTATGTAAAGGTCGTCCAATTTATGACCCACCTCTTGTAGCCTGGTTGCCGCCATCTTTACTCGAGATATGAAGATTCCAACATCTTCCCCTGGTTGGTATCTTGTTCCGAAGAATTCATCCAAAAGCTGGATAACCCTGGCTCTTGTCACTGGTTCAAAGTGATCCTTTAATATTTTCCATGCCACTACTCCATCAGTTGTTTCTATTATCAGATTCTTCAGATCTGAACTGATGCTAGTGTAAATCAGCGTATAGCATCGATCTTTCCGTAGTTGGAAGTCACACTTTTCCTTGTAGGTTGCCCCTTCATCAGGTTCCTCCGGCTTGGTCTGTATAATAAATTGCCAGCAACCATAATGCATTAAGATTACTTGTATATCATGTTTCCATGTGTTCCAATTATTTTGGGTTAACACAGGAATCTGATTATTCACTTCCATATTCGATACTCTATTTAGTATACCAGCAACTGAAGTTCTTCAGAAATAATTCTATACTGGAACAATATTTAAATGGACAAAGTTCATGTTCTGGTTCAACTGCTTAACCTGCCTCGACATAGAGCGTGGCCTGGGCCCATAACCACTATGATATATTTCTTCATGGTGAATTAACGTAAGCAAAGCTTGGCAGCGAAATTTAATGTCGAGGAGGCATAGTAATCAAGCAGTTTCGTTAAAAACATTTTTATTCTTTAAATAATTCAAGTTGAAAATTCTCGCCACTGGAGAAATTAAAACATTAAGTTAAAAAAAATATAATCATCAAAATATAATATTACCAAACTTTGGTTAACTGATTCGAACCATCTTTAAAAAATACTGAGCAACAAACCAGTTGCACATCTCATATGCCCCCAATCGAAGAGCAAAATCACCTCGTCCGAAACCGACGATCTTCTCTCAACCAATCTCGGTCTCCTGAAATACTTACACGAGCCAAGTTAGTTAGATCTGCATTGCAGCCGTTGCCAACTACAAATCTCGAAACTCGCACAAAGGTCGGATTCGAATCAGTTTACTTACTTGAGATCATGGCGCGTGGTTGGAAAAACTTAAGGACCATAAAAATTCGGATTCTAAAATAAATTTTTTTTTAAATGTCTAACACCTTGAAATACAGGATTCAGCAGCAAAATTCACAGAATAAATAATAGAAGGCTTTCACACCTTCAACAGCACTCAGACACAATAAGCAGTGTCTAAAATACATATGTAAATGACTATTTACAAGCACAGCCGAGCTGATCAAGTTCAAAGCAAGTCTACTAATCGCTAATCAAAACAATGCTCACTACTCACTGGTTGAAAACAGACTGACTGTTGCGGCGAGTATCGCTCTATTTATAGCAGGGACCGAAATTTCTGTAAACATGCGCTCGCGTCACAGATCGTGAAATTAGTGGATTTCTCTACTAATTTCTAGAAGAATCCAGAGGGTCCCGAGCTCACCAATATGGTCGCCAAATTGGTCGCCAAAATGATGCCAACTTGGCTCTATCGCCAATATTTCGCCAAGTTCCCATTGAGAATCGCCATTATAACATAAGGGACGGCGTTGCTTGTGAATATTACAACTTTAACATGAAATAAATATAGAATAGAGTAATATAAAGGCATTGCACATCCAAATACAAATTATTTACATTATTGTATATAAAATTCGTAACAGTATAAATGTATTCTTAACTGATTGTTGAAGCACTGTTTTTTTTTAACATTTTTTAAACATTTTTTTCTTTTATTGTAATAATCCCCCAAGACTGATGAAAATAGGGCAAGGCATTTTCAGAGATGTGAAACTTTTGCACGTGTGTTAATTTACTTTACTTTTGATTTACACATTTAAATTAATTAATATGTTTTATATAATGAAACTAAAATATTTTATAAGAAACGCTCTCGCCATGCATTTATATACAAAAGCGTATAACTTATATTAGTCCCTAAGCTCGCAATACTAATCATGCCTTCTTAATTTCAAATTTAGCAGGAAACTGTTATTAAAATGCTCAAAGCAAATGTAGGGTAATAATTAGTTATTTAAATGGTTAGTTTTGGCTTAAATATTAATTAAATCTGCATTAAATATTTATATTGTCGTACCGATATTTTCTAAATTTGTTCCCTTTCTTCTGATGTTTAAAAAATTGAATTAGAGTTAAACATATTTGACTTAAACTTTAAAAAAAAATTTATAAAAGATGGTAAAACACAAATATTTAAAAACAAAGCTTTTAATTTTGTTTTTAACCCCTGATCATTAAAATGTATGCATACATGTAAACCTATTTTACTATACATTAATATCTAAAGCTAATATTTTTAATTTGAGTATTTGTGTTCACTGTGTTTCAACACAGATTGTATCTTTTTTTATCATAAATAAGATCTTTATATTTCTATATGTTTTAATATTCAGATACTTAATGTAAAGGGGAGTTGAATACCCGAAAAATATTTCTATAAAAGTCTGGTAAAAAAACCTGAGGTCATTTTAACATGGATTTTTAAATAAACATTCTATCAAAAACACTCTGTTACAATGCTTTATAAAAATGCCTTCATAATTATTCAAGGTATCGGTAATTTATTTAGTACATTACAACTACTACGTACCGCACTTAATGTTAACGACTAGCTTACAAGCAAATCAACCAACTCAATAAACAACAAATGATAATTTATTTAAAGAAACTGTTTAAATTAAAGATGTGTTTATGAGCCTTTGTAGATGTTTTTAAAGGACCTTCCAGATGTGAGTAGCTTGGGTCTCCAGCTCTTAGAGATATAATGAGCCTCTTGGTGAGTAATAAGGGGTGTTAACTCCCATGTAAACATCAGTTTGTCGTCAGTCTCTCTGGTGACCCCCCCCCCCCCACACACACATACTTGCCTCATTCTTTCATGCACCTCTGAAACCTTCAGTAAAATTTAAACTTTTCAAATCGAAATTTAAGTATATTAATTTTAAATCAAATGTTAATACATTCAATGTTTTGAATGTAAAATAACCTGAAGATTCCTGTTTAAACATGTGTGATGTATTAAATTTTCAACAAGAACACTTTGTTAAATTTATTAAGATAAAATAATGTTGAGTATTATAAGTATCACAATTTTAAATTGAATTAAGGACTTTTGAAATTTAAAAAATTAAAATGTATCGGAATAGTAATCTAAAGACATATCAATCAACGCTAAATACCCAAATATGTTCTTTAAATATGAGGTTAGGAAAAACATACGAGTTTTATCAATTTTATTGCACAAGTCTCTTTTTCTTCCATAACTTAAAATGTCTTATAATGTCATTTTTTAAATCTTTTTAGGTGTATTTAAGTACCAGACGAGGCGCTTGGCTTTTCCACCGAGTTGGACCAGATGGAAAGCCTTTCGATGCAACTTTTACGAAACGAAGTCTGGATACTTTCAATAAACTCGTCCCTTTCCGAATTACTTGTTGGTTTGTAGAACATCAGTTAAACAAGCGTTTTGACCATGCTGCGTATGGCTTAAAGCCCAAACATAGAGTGCTGAGTCAGCATCCGACCATCAACGATGCCCTTCCTAACAAACTTCTCAGCGGAACAGTTATCCTTCGAGAAGATATCAAATCCTTCACAGAAAATGGAGTTATTTTCAAAGATGACGAGCAACCCATTGAAATCGACGCTGTTGTCCTTGCAACTGGGTACAAAATCCAGTTTCCCCTTGTTAGTGAAGATGTTGTAAGAGTGGAAGATAACAAAGTCCAGCTGTACAAGTACATGTTCCCTCCACATTTACCTCATCCTTCTTTAGCTGTGGTAGCATGCGTACAGGTATTGGGAGCAATATTTCCTGTAGCAGAAGCACAATGCAGATGGTATGCATTGTTGATGAGTGGCAAAAAGAAACTGCCAAGAAAAGAAGTCATGTTGCAGGACATTAAACTGAAAGAAAAGGAAATAAGCGAGCGGTATGTTTCATCTCCTCGACATACTGTTCAAGTGGATTATATTAGATATTTAGATGAACTCGCTGAGCAAATCGACAGCAAGCCCAATTTTCATAAAATGTTTTTCTCTGACCCTAAACTTTTCTGGGCTTTGTTCACTGGCCCATCATTGCCATACCAGTATCGTTTAAGTGGACCTCATCCTTGGTCAGGGGCAAGAGAATCCATTTTGGGTTATGAACAGCGTGTTTTAGCAGCTCTAAATACCCGTAAAGGAAGTCAATAAAATTATATTCTACTGAGAAACATATATTGTCCTTCCAGTATTATGAACACTTCATAAAAGTTAAGAAGTGGTACTTTTCGAAAAATGGCTTTCATTTATTTACACTTTCCATGAGCATTTATGATATCGTTTAATGAAGTCAGATTTATGAACAAGATTTATGAATCTATATAAATATTTAACAGCACTATTTTGGACTTGTTAACAGTTTTGCACTATGGCAAAAAAAAAATAATGTGGAAAATATTTCTGGGAAGTTAGAAAATCTTTGTACATATTTTTTGAAGTATCAATGTAGTGTAGATCGTATTTTTCACCTTGTTTTTAATATTATATTTTTAATAAGTATTATTTTAATATATCTTTAAAAATACTTTGTAATTATTTTAATAAACACGCTCACACATATATATGCATAATAATTAAATAATTTTGTATTTCTTTTTTCACATTTTTGAAACCCACTTAATTTTCTAATGTAATTTGTACATTTTTATTAGTTGTAAATGATAGGGGACACAACATTTATGTTTGGCTTGAATGTTCTTCGCAGCTATTGATTAAAAGTGCAAAGAAAATCATTCATTAACTTTTTTCTGAACATCATTCTCTAGATTGACAAATACCCTTTGTGTTATAAAAAAGAGGCAATGTTTCTGCCTTCTGATACGTTATGAAAACTTCTATTGTTGCAAGTATTTTTTCCTTACATGTCCCTTTTTTCAAATATTTATTGTTAAAAAGATATTTTGGTCTAAATATTTTCCGATTCCGAATTAATTTTTGTTAAAATTTTTAAAACCTTTAATACATCTTAATGCACAAAATTCTATCTATATTTATGGAAAAATATAAATGAATGTTTTACATATTTTATGTGAAATTTATTCAAATTTGTTATTTTCACATACATTCCTTATTTAATTAAGTATCCTTATGATTTTTGTTTCTGTTTTATCATTCATCAAAATGGTATAAGATGTGTTATGTGCTTAAGAATTTCAGGACAATTTTACTAAAATAGTTTGTTTTGGAATTAAGTATATTTGGTTGTGAAAATTGAACTAACTACTTTAGAAACAGAATCCTAAATAACATTTTACGCAAGAAACATTTACTCGTTAGGTATGTATTTTTTTATACTTGCAAAGAAATAAAACAAATTGTCTGAAACAACTGTTTTCAAATCTCGTTTATTCACCATCCCTAGATAACTTTTATGAAATTAGTTGTTTACTTTCTGTGAAGAAATGTAATGAAGCTCTATATCATAAGACTATTTTTTTATTTTCTCCATTAGTCTTTGTCTTACTTAAATATTTTGTTTATAATTGCGTTAGCAATATATAAGCATTTAAAAATAGGCAACAATTGGAATGAGAATTTGGAGGTCACCGATTGAAATTTTATTTTTAACTATCGCGTTTTGATTTTAGTTATTCATAGAAAAAGGTGACTGTATATAAGCATATGAAATATTATATAATAAATACATTTTCTAAGATTAAACGAAAATCAAATAATTAATACAAATATTTTTGTTAGATAATCTTTTAAATTTGTAAGATTTCTTTTGCTTCTTTCGAGAACGAAAATATAGTTATTAGCAAGTTTTTTTAACTTCTTAAACTAGACTTTTCGATGACTCATCTCATCAAATAAAAAAAATAGCAAATGAAATTAATTACTGAATTTGCTTTTCATTTAAAACATCTAGACATGCTTTATGGTCATCTAGACACGCGTAGATAGAAAATCTTGCAAAATTAAAAGTCTACGTTTTCTGAGATGTATTTATTTATCGGAAAGTAAGTGTATATACAAGAGAGAATTTGCATTAAGATTAAAAGTGAATATAAGTAGTATTTTTTGTAAGAAATACATTTATAGCAAATTTTAAATCAAACTCAAAGGGATTTTTGAATGCTTAAATCTTCTGAATTTAATAGCATCAAAAACAAAAAGTAATAGTCGCCCATCCGGTATAGGGGTTAGCGACGCTGACTGCTATGCCGTAGGTCTGGGTTCGAATCCCGAAGAAGGCATGGATGTTTGTAAATGTATAGTGCCCCTTCGCGGCATAGGAGTACTCTAAATAGCCGTCGAACCGCAAGTCCTCTCGTGAGGGTGGTGGAAGGGGCAGAGAGGTGGGAGGCCCCTGACTACTTCAAGGGTGTTCTCCCTCAAAATTGGGGTGGAACTGAGCCAAATCGTACTGTCACCTGCATGATGCTACGGCTAACGACAGGCGTACAATATAGCCCGATGCCATGATGAATTTCATGGGCCTAGATCTGACTACGTCAGATCTAGGTGGCATTAGCAACAACAACAACAAAAAGTAATAATTATTATTACATTGTACAGGAGAAGCATAAATCTTGAATGTTTTCACAATTTTCTTTCTTTTGCTTATTTGTTTCAAACGAAAAAGTGGCTTTCCCCCTTATATTTGAATTTAAAATATGTTACTAATTTGATTTTTTACGCATGAAATAAGTTTTCATTTAAATTTCTTCGATGCTTATAAATATATTTCACGAATTTTTTTTTAATTTCTATATTTTTGCTCTCTTATTTGTACCTATACAAGCATATATTAAATAAGCTATTAATATACTTAAATAATGCATATGGAAACTCACATAACTTTAAATGATAAAATTCGTTTGTTTTATTCATAATGCACTCAAGCGCATCTGAATATCTTAACTTCCAAAAAAATTTTGCTATACCTCAGAAAAGTTTGAAATGTAAAATAAAAAATACTGGCACACATTTATCTTTAAATTTTAATATATGCATGATTAAGTGCTTAGGAAAGGGACCTAGAGATTTTTCAACAACATAAAGAATTCAAGTACTTTAAAGCTATGTTTGCGTAATTGTAAAATGATGTTAATGCCAATTAGTAAACTTAAGTATATGTGTCTCTCAATTCGTAAAATTCTATCTTAAATTCATTGCAATCGGTAGTTATTGACTAAAGTGTCTTTTAGAGAGAGAGTTTTTAAAAGTGTCATATAACCACTTTACAATCGAGCTGCAAGATGTAATAAAAAGTAAACACTGCATTTATAGTGTTATTTTTTATGTTTGAATAATAATAAAGATTTTAATTAAATAAACTGTTTAATAACTTTCCTTTAATTTTTATATTGATCAAGTTAACAGTAATTTAAATTATCTTTGAGCAAATGATTTGTATTTAACCTTTACAAAAGCATATTTAACCGAATTCTCAAACTGTATAGTATTGATAAATCATTCATGTTTTTCTATAAAAGTGAAAAATTGTCAGAGAAATGCATCAATATAAGCAGAAACTATTTTCGTAAATACATAATTCGCTACCCTAGTGAAAGTTTATTTACTTTCCAAGTGAAACCGAGCCGCACTGTAAATTATCTGTCATAAAAAAATAATATGTATTCATTTGAAAAGGTTTTTAATAACTTAAACTTTCTTTTCTCTTTTTAAAGTTTTAGTTACTTAAAAAAATGAAAATTTTATTCAAAGAAGAAACCTTTTTAATGCAACTGTTTTGACGCTTCTTCAAAAAAAAAAGTGATTCATCAGTTTTTATGCAATAGTATAAACATATTAAGATATACGAACATTAAAGGTTATAGGTAGACATAGGCGGGTTAGACACAGGCATTTCTGTTAATTAATCACTGCGTCGTCTTTATGACGTTATTTGATTCGAGAATTTTGCTTTGTGAAGGATGCATGAAAATGAGTATTGCTGTATAAGCATAAATATAGTGAGTAGAAGCAACCTACGGCACGCATGCCACATCTGGCACGTGGTACAATTCTCAGTGGCACTCCTCAGTACTCTACACATTTGTTAATTTTTGACTGGTGGAAATTGATAAATTTGTAATGAACTTTATTTAACAAACATCTTCAGAATTAGGAATATTTACGGAATTACGAAAAGATCTAAAAGATAACTCTAAAGATAAACGTACAGCTATTTTGTAAATTATTGAATGTTGTTGCTGGAGAGACTTAGATGTTGAAGAGAGAAAATTGCATGTATTCTCCTTTCCGCTTTGGGTTCTACATATGACAAAAGTCTCCTCATGTGAAAAATATTTCGAGTCCGCAAAGAAATTGTTTGACAATTGATTGCACAGAATCGTGTCAAATTGAATGTAACAAATTATACCCTTGATGTTACGATATGAATGTAGAATGGTAAAGCATCAGGTTCACATTAAAATTTTTAAATTTTTTATTTAACAATAATGAGGGAAATACTTATACTTTCTGTGGTCTATTTCTTAATTTAATAAATATGTTCTGTAATAAATTCAAAACCTCTTAAAAACTGGGCTTTTATTCAGGCAATTCTAAGAATAGGAGAAAAATTATAGCATCTTGAAAACCTCCAATTATTTTTAAATCTCAGTTACACACAAAGAAATTAAAGTTTTAATTTTTGAATAAAGAATAAATATTTCATTTAATTGTGTACCAAAAAAAACTGAGATCCAAATTTTTTTAAAAACCTTAAAAAACAATAAAGAAAAAGAAATAAGTGAAACTGAAATGAAATTCCAAAAAGCATAACTATTACACTTTAGTAATTTCGCTACAAAAAACTATAATAAACTACTCGGACGAAAAGTAGACTAAATGCTTTCAAAAAGTTATTCAACTATAAAATCAATTATATACATTGCTCACTTAAAATAAGTAGTCAAATAGTTTTCGAAGATCTTAACTAACATATCAAAAAATAAGACACCTTTTGACTTTAACAACTTTTGCAGAATAAAAATGACAAGCTTAGCAATCCGACCAAAAACCAGCTGAAAACGAGATTTCAGTTTTAAAACTGTATATTCGCCTTTCCCGTTAAAATACTCATCATAGAACCCTGTACTGCAATATATCCCTAAAAATTAGAATTAAAAGAGTATTCCTGTTAGTATCATCAAAATGTTCGGAAAAATGGGTATAATATGTAATTTTAAAGTGGGCGGTATATATATAAGTACCGTCATAGAAAAAGGGTTAATTAAAAGCTGTTTAATTATTGTTAAGCTAAATATAGTTTTTACCTAAATTTCTAATTTCTAAAACTGCTATTAAGTATTTGTAGAAAGTGAATGATTATTAGGTATGATGTACAAAAGAGTCGTTACATATTTACGAATTTTCTATCATGCTCCAACTTCAAAATTCTCTTCAGGTGTCTTCGTGAAAATTTGATCTTAAAACAAGTAACTGAATATTTAAAGATTTATATTTTCTTCAGTTTATCTTTAAACTGCAAAAAGTTTCCTTTGTTTCTAAAGATTAAATGATTAGTTGGAGTTAGAAGATGTATCTATCAATGTATCTAAAACGATCTTTTAAAGGGCATGAAAAGGAACATAAATAGTTTATTACGGGAAGCATTCGTACAATATATTGAGGCAATTTTGTTTGATTCCCGACTTCTGTTACATTTTAGATGCTTTTAGAATAGTCAACGATTTTTTGGGGGTTTTGTTTTTATACCATAAAATTTGTGTGTGTGTGTGCTAGTAGCTTATAAAATAATTTACTTGGTTACATTTTTGTTTCAAATTTGAGCGTGCAATATGATCTTTGAAAAATAAGGTTACTTTTTCCATGAAGCTGATAAAATTACAAAAATATTAGTCAGGTTTTTATTTTTTAAAATGCATATTAAGCTCTTTAAATCGCTCATAATTTTTCTGTGAGTGTATGTGTGTTTTTTTCGTGACTCATTGAACCAAATTATTTATGGATCTGCAAAAGCCAAGGAAATAAGTTTTGAATTTATTTAGATATACATTTTACAAAAACTCTAAGCAAGTCAAATCAATAAGAGCTTTAACGGAAGACTTTCACAATTACGCAAAAAATGTATTACAATTGCGTCACTTTATTCAGAGAAATTGTGCAAGCATATTGAATTAAAACATTTTCATGTTTAATTCAATATGAATTCAATACATTTAAAACATTTTCATGTTTTAAATGCTTAAACAGTTTCAAAATCCAAGAATAATACTCAGTATAGGTATCTCTTAATGTTTTAATTCAACTTTCAAAACACCTACTTCCTCGACTCGCTTGACAGTGGTTCAGAACTATGAGTTCCGTCGCCATTCGTCCTCTTGTTGCTTCACAGTGTGACGTTAACTAAAATCAAATCCAACCCCCTACAACGTGGCTCTCATTTTACGTAATACCTTTTCAAGGTAGAATTACTTAGACAATGATTTTTTAATAGTTTAAAATTTTAATACAATGTTAGTATCTCAAGCATTCCAGTTATTACAACAACAATTTAAACACGACCATATCATTTCATTACAGTACATTAAGAAATTATATGGGCCGTGGGTAACCTAGTGGTTAGAGCATCGGACTTCAGACCGGAAGGCCTGGGATCAATACTCGATGCCACAAAATACCCTCGAGTACACACGGAGTACGTGCTCGTTAAATCAGTGGGTCCGAATGGTGTCGCCATCTATCGTGTTGTATCGAGCAAAATCGTACTGTCACCTTCATGGGGGCTCAAAGCTTAGGCTAACGACAGGCGTAAAATTCTAGCCCTTAGCCACGATAAATTTCGTGGACCTTGATCTGATGTTACCGTCGATCAGGTGGCATAAGCAACAACAACAAGAAGAAATTATATGACTACTTACAAATTGATGCACATTTCTGTTCAAGTAAATGTAATTTGCAAATTTTAGGTGTTATTGAAATCTGATATTGAAATATTTTCTGTACTATTTGTATCTTTAAAAAACAACCTAAATTTTATATATTAAATTTTTTTTCGTTTTTCTAAAAATTAAATATGGTGTGCTTTATACAAAAAAAAAATTATAAGACCGCCTGTGCGAGGAAATCAGCAGATTATAATATCTCATCATAATCATTATAAACTGCATATGCTAGTGTTTCATGAAAACATTACCTGAGAAGCAAAGATGCAGGTTTTTATTATTTTTATTTATTTATTCTTTATTTGAAGATGTCTCGAAGTCGCATTCAAATCTAAAAAAGAAGTTGTTGAGTTGATGAAATTTTCTGAAGTTGCCATGCAGAATATCATAATTAGAAAAGATGATTCAAACAAAAATTAAACGATTTGAAAAAAAGGGTTTTGGAAACACGTGAAGATAGATACTTTTTTTCTATAAACTAAAAAATGTCATTCGATTCGAGAAATTTCTAAATGTTTCACTAAAGAGTCTTGTTCAGTAGTTTGCAAGTCTTAAATCAGATATTAATACAAAATGTATGGAAACTGAAGAAAACACCAACGTTATTGGAGCGTTACCGAGAAGAAAGATTGAAATGGGCTAAAAATGTCATGAACACGGAAATCGAGTAAAAATCAATCACATTTTCTTATGAAAAGAAACAGAGCCTTGACATTCCAGATGCTACAGACTCCTGAAACTGACCGAAACTTGAGAAAGAAACCAAAAGAATGTCTCAGTCGACACATTGGGGGAAGATCAGTAATGGATTGGGAAACCTGTCATCATAAAGGATTGTGTGGTATTAGCGAATTGTAGGACGAATACACTTTGTCAAATATTAAGCTAGGTTGGATTTTACCATGTTTTTATTAACTCGCTTTTTTGTGTGTCTATCCGGGTGGAATTTGTAATTGATTTGAAACTAACTTCCCGATGAGCTAGATACTTGAAATTTGGACCATAGCTCAGAAGTGGATGACAATGCATGAAAATGGGGGGGGGGGGGGGGACATGGTACAGAAAAAAATTTTTTATTAATAAATTATTATCAGCTAATTCCGCTTAGAATTTTGTTAGACAGTGTTCACTAGACATTTCAGCAGGATTAGGCTTCTTACCATACATATAAATCCACCCAGGAATAGTTTTAAAAATAAAAAATTGCTGTTTTCTAAAGCTAAAATCGAAGTCTTGACTCAAACTCCCTCGGTAAGCCTTTTGGTTGTATTATTTCGCAAAATTCATGGTAATAATAAATCATTTTCATTTTTCAGTGAGGTGATACAACCATTGTAAAAGTATGGCACAATATATAGCCACACAACTAATCTTAACAACTTGGCCAATTCAATGAAAACAAGAGGGTTAGAAGTAATCAAGAGTACAATGAAGGACAAAAACATATTAATCGTCGTACTTTTTCTGTTTCAGATATAAGTGGTCTAATTTTTTAACTCATTTGACATTTATTCAAAATTCTGTTTCCATGTATATTTTAAAAATTAGTGAGCTTATTATATTTCTAAGCTACTTTGAGTTTTACAAATGAACTAGAACGTATTATTTGATATTAATTTTCTTAATTAGATACCAGTTATACGTTTTGAACTCTATACCTTAATTATATTTCGTAGTTATTTAACACGGTATTTCTGTGTTACGGGTTTTCATTGTCTGATGGATATACGCTTACGAAGAACATTCTGTTGATAAGAATCTAGAAATGTTTAGTCTCCAACTCAGTTTAAAGTAAATGTTTTTTAATTGGTTTTTTTTTTTTTTTTTTTTTTGTGCCAAGTCTCTTAAATCAGATGAGAGTAAACATTTTCTTCTAAAATGTTAAAGAAAAAGTAAAAATGAAAATAAAATAAAAAAAACGGGAAAAAAATTATTTAGAGTGGAAAAAAGTTTTTTTTTGACTCTTTATACTTCAAAGCTCGTAAATTTCGACGGGCTCAACAGAGTAGTTTATTTTTTCAAATATGTTACCGTATTGCAAGAATTAATATTTACTGTATCAACCCATGAATCAGTTGTCTTATTTGTTTCTGTTTTTCTGTAAATGATGTATCAAAATAAAGTTGCATGAAATTTATATCAATAATTTCAAATTGCTAGCAAAATTCCACCAATGTCTTAAGTAGGTATTAGTTAGCCTACTTCTATGTATTACTGTATTTTTATGATGTAAAATTCCCTGAATACAGTTACCATCCAAAAAAAAAATACACGAAAAGCAAATTATTGAGCAGCGTTCGCACATTTTAGGATATCATAACATAAAATTTAATGACGCATTAAAGGTTTAGCAAGAATCACAGAGATTGCTCAAAAAATGATGTCCTTCTTGGAAATAATGCAAATTAGTCTTTCGTTAAAATCAACTGGCGTATAAAGCTGCTAAATTATTTTTTTTTGGTCCATTAGCTAATTTAAAATTATAAATATATTGTCAGAAACACGTAAATTTGCCACCTCATAAAGCTTAGAAGTGGTATTTTATGTGTGTGTGTGTGAACTAATTTTAATTTTTTATAGGAAATTTCCTTTTTTATCAATATATTTTAATTCTTTTTTTTTTTTTTCATCATCAGTGTAATATAGTTGAATTTTTCAGCTCCGATTGAACTTTATTAAATCGTCAATAATAATAATATTGAGCAGACTTGCCATTTCCTTAAGATACAACTGAAATAAATTCCCTAGATATAAATAAATAACTTCTATGAACTTCTCGAGTTAAATGGTACATCTGTACATTATCTAAAACTGACCAAAGAAGGGAAAAAAGTATAACAAATATGAGTAGATGTAACGTTTTTGTGGTATATGTAGATAGTTTTTATTAAAAGGCCTTTTTATATGAATTGACTTCTAGAAACTTGACAACAATTTTTGAGGAACCAATTATATAGAAATCTTGTTAATTTAGATCATGTTTATTTTAATTTTTACTTGTAGAACATTTGCTCATGTTGTAATACCGGTAATGACAGCAAGATGGATGCTCCAACATTTGTGAGGTGGCATTGGTAGCCTAGTGATCAAGGTAACGCATTCGTGGCCGGCGTGTCATGGGTTCGAGCCTAGTATCGCAGAAGACCTGCTGTGCAGGGGAGGCCGACGTACGTTAAATATGTCGAGGCTCAAATGTCCTTCCGTTGGTGTGGTGGGGAAGTTAGGAGAGGGAGGTGCCAGCTCAGGTGTCGTCCTCGACACTTGACAATGATTCAAAATTACGAGGTCAGTCGACTAAAGCCCTTGTGTGCAGCTGAATAGGGTGATGTTAATATCCACTCACTCACCCACCCAACATTTATGAAACTAGCATTCATAAACCAGCAAAGGTATTTACTTTTCATTTCCGACCATGCATATATTATGAAAATCAGCGGCGTAATATAGAATATTAGCCCCACTCCCCTTCAAACTCAGGTTTTGGGACCCAAATCGTACTTGGCGGCAACCAGGCTTTGGGGCCCCTAGAACCCCGGTCCCCACCACGATGCGGGGGTGTACGTTACGCCACTGATGAAAACTGTTTTTGTGAGAACTTCCTTTCTGTTCTTCAATTCTTGAAATTCTTTCTATTTTTTAAATCATTTCGTATAATGGAACCTTTAAAAATTATCTCTTTGCTTTGACTATTGAAACACTCGAATTTTAAATATTGTATAAGAATCTAGATTATTAAAAATAAAATTGTGCATCCACAGCTTGCTTTCGTTCATTATCGTTACAGATCATCTTCCCGTCGTTTGAGTCCGTAATATATTTGGTAGCATAATTCAACTTGTTTGATCTCTCTCATTTGCGTAAAAACTAATCATTTCTGAGAAATAAGTGAAAAACATATTTGATTATTTTCTTCAGGTCGGATCATTTCATGAAGTTTTCTATCAGTAACCAAAAGTCTCCCATTTTTTTAATTAACAGAATTTTACAGAAGACGATGTATTTTTATTGGCCGAATATTTCTGTGCAACTACGTTTTTATTTGAATAAGGGAGTCCATTTTCAAAATAATAATGACACATAAAATAATAAAGTAATTCTTTTTTTTATTTATCACGATATTTCGTGCAAAAATTACGTGAATGACATTTAATTTCTAAGCGTATTATATTATACTTCCGTTTGAAATAAGGGAGAAAGCTGCGAATGAATAAAATAAATAGAAGCTGAACATCGTTATTTAGCGACATCTCCCCGCACAACGATGACTCATCACAGATTAATCCAAGGCTATTCAATAAGGATTTCCTTCAAATGTTCTAAGCAGGGAACTCAATTCCAAATTGCACTCAAATGTTTGTTCAAATTTATTTGCTTAGTACAAACTTGAGTCACCATCTGATAGCACTCTCAGACGCTATTCCTTTATTTGTTTGGGTCGCTCTGAAAAGGAGAATAAACTTTTGGACTGGGTTTTTGCCGACAAAATTCAAGATATTGCGCTTCTGACTTCTAAGGTGAGCGATCGATAATCCATCGAAAATTTGCTTTTATTAGGAAAAAAATTGTTTACTTTTAAGAGTTTGAAAATTTCATTGTTTACGTAGATCAGTAAGTGTATGGACGAATTACTTAATCAAGGAATGTGTGAATTTTGGGAATTTTCTATTCACATTTTTATTATGCTTAAAGATTAATTTCTTATCTATTCAAATATTTACGGCTCTCCAATTTAAGATTTTCTCTCTAGTACAGTATTTCTATGTTATTAAGTTTTTATCTGAGTGTACGTACTAAAATATGACAATGAAACACGTGGCTAATTTTATGTTAATAATGTAGTTATTATCTTGTTTATTCTCACATTTTTAAAATCAAAGTGATGCACATGAAACTTTATATGTAGAAATGATTATAAATTACCTCAACTTTAGATAAAGAAACAAACTACGATTATTGCTTAAAGCATGCTTGTCTAAAGTGCGACCCAAAAGCTTTTAAAATGGAGCCCAAACGCAAATTACGAATAAAAAGAATTCAATTTACGCATTTTTATTAAAAAAAATAAATGTATGCACAAAATATGCTGCATTAGTTTTCGATTTAATTGAAGAATTTTAAAGAAGATTTCAAGATTTTCGAACAAACGAAGAGTATTTCAATATATTTACTACCCCGTTTTCTCTAGAACTAAATAAAATAATTTCAAATCTTAAAATGGAATGCATTGAACAGCAAAGTGACATTCAATTGAAAGAAAAATTTAGGAATGTTTCTATACTGGAGTTTTATAAAGATTACCTACACCGCGATAAATATCCTCTTTTTCACCCTCATGCTTTATTAATGTCTTCACACAGCGTTTGGCAATACTTATATTTGGGAACAGTTATTTTCCAAGAACCAAACACCCATCATATGAAAACCAAAAATAGGACAAAGATCACTGACAAACATCTTGAAAATACGAATTGCAACTTCGTCTATTGAACCCAATATCGATTTGCTTGGGTTCAAGACAAACGCAAATTCATTCATCTCATTAACTTCATTTTTTTCCATCTTAACGAAATCCAAACTAAATGAAACTTAACTTTTAAAATTTTAAAATAAATGTGTACCCATTCATGTCTAATTCAAATTTTAAAAAAAATTATAGTAAAAATAAAGTAATTTATTTTAATAAAACTACATAGAGTAAATTTTTATTTCAATTTGTTAAAAAAAATATTGCATGTTCGGCCCCCCAAAAAATTATTTCTGCAATGCGGCCCACAAGCGGTCATAGTTTAGACACCCATGGCTTAAAGTCTCAAAATGTATCTCGGGATTTTAAGAATTTTTAAGAAAAGTTAAGAAAAAAAAATCAACGTATCCAGACAAGTTCTTTTCAAAATACAGTCATGTTATTTTTTTTCAAAAATAGTACTTAAAACCTCTATAAAGATGTTTTTCAATTTAATTTCAACCGAAATTAGATTCTGATACTTAAATAAATAAAAAAAATTTCCAGAATTTTTTTTTAACTCAAAAAGAATACAAAAAAAGAGAACTTTCAAAAAAAAACTTTCACTGGTAAAAAAATTAATTGCATGATTTGGTCTAGTGCTCCAACTGCAAATTAAATATATTAACAAAAATATAAAGTTTACTTGCGTTCAAAGTCACAATACATGATTCTCGGTAACTTTTACAGCATTATTTTTAAAATATTGAGCTGCAAGTTTAAAAAAAAAACAATTACCTTTAATAGAGATGCTTTGAACAAGTATTAGAATACGACATGTACAATAAGTTGGCAATGTTTCAAAATAATCTATGATAGAAATACTTCCAATAAAAACATGTGTTGAAATAAAGGTTTTTAAAGTAAATAAACACTTATTTTTTTTAATGCAAAAGAATATTGTTTGATTGGGATAAGAAAATTTATCTTCAAAGGTCCTTAAAATACACAATTAAAGCAAGGAAAAGTCTCAATAAAATGTTCGAGGAAAAAACATTTTCTTAAAGGCATTTTGGATAGCTGAAAGGAGATTTAAATGTGTATTGTTTCGATAGTTTTGAAACAAGTTTAGAAAAACTTGTGTTGCTGTTTCTTTCATTTTATAAAATATTTATTATATCCACTTCTAATTTTCTTAGAAATAAAATACGAATGCCTTAGGAAAGTTAAAACTAAGGATTTAAAAAATAATGTGAAATGAAAATGCAATTTTTTTTAGCAAAATCCAAAGTGTTCAGACATTAGGGTGCCAAACAGATGGCCCTGAAACTTCCTCTGAGCGATCTGCAATAATGTCAAGGGGAGCATCGTTCTGTATGACTTAAAACAAAAAAATAATGTTTTTTTTTTCTTTTTTTCATTTTGAAATATTTTATTAATTTATGGAAAGTCATATAATTACTAGCCTCAAAAAAGTTTTTTAATTATTTCGTACTTTTAAAGGTGCGATCAGATAAAAATTAAAACATTTTTCCCTTTTTGAGTTAAAATTACATGCCTAGACTCACAAATTTTAGACATCATTTCTTTAAGCAATCACCATATTTTTAAAGATCATTTAAATGGTTGATTGCTCAGTAACAACGCATTTCGAAACTACGCTAGGGCTATTGGTGACCAATCTGAGTCAGGTGACAAGGAGAACATCTGAACTGCCCCCCACTCTTCAAACATCAATACCACGTCAACGTGAGGACTTGAGATTTAATATGTATCAACTCCTCTTCATGGCAAGTGTTGGGTGGAACCAAAACTTCAACCTACGAGTTCGTGACAATTACCACGAAGCTACCACGACCTTTTACGATTGGAAATATTTATTTTCTTTGATATACGCATAATTGTTGACAGTCATACAAAAACAATATCTTTCTTCGGCCATAATTTTTCCCGTATTTCTTAACTAGTTAGAATATATTATAGCAACATTAATTTTATAGTTCCGTTTCACCTTTTTTTCTTTCTTCCAGAGCCGTAGCTTGATTAGCTACATTTTTTTTTTGTTAAATTAGATAATATTTTAGTAAAGATGAAAGTAGATAATGTTTAGTACCAAATAATATATAACATAGATTAACAAGTATTTAATTACTAAACAGTTGCTTAAACTTTTATAAATTGTATGTGTAATGTTATATTTCTATACCTAAAATGTCGATTTTAAACTGAACAAGATAAAGAAAAGAGGATGAAATAAAATTTCTATAAAGCATTAAAATCTAAGTACTTTTTAGCTCAGAGAAAAAATAAATTGCGCGTATGTGACATTTAGTGTGAAAAAGAATATACATTTAATATTAAAATCTTTTTAATACTTGGAAAGTAAATAAAAAGGAGAAAAAGTGTCACACTAAATATTTATATATAGGGTGACTTGAATTTTTCTTGTTAAAAAAAATCATTAGATTAGAAATGTGTTTGAAACTCCTGTCTTAAAATAAAAAGGAAAATGAAATTTCTCTGAGAAATTTGATATTAATAAAAAAAAGAAGATAATTGTTAACATAGATCATAGTCTCTTCATGTTTTCTATTCACTGAATAAGTTATTAAAATAAAACTTTCTATATTGTTTTTCCTATACTACAAGATATCCCTTCATTTTCTCCTAAAAATTATAGCTTATTTTATCTGTAAACAACTTATGTAATAGTTGTTAATGTATAACATTTTTTTCTTGATGTTTACACGTCACAAATATTCAGTTATGAAAAAATAATTATTGGTTTTATTTTCAGCAATGCAATATTTATGTAGACGTGTTCCCTGAAAGAGCGATTCCGTCCTTTTTATTCTTATTCAATCAACCTTAATGTATTCCTAGAAACTAGTTTCTGGTCATTTTTTGGACAAACATTCTATCTAGAGGAAGGAAATCCGATCAGTCAACTTGACAACCGGTCATCATTTCTCTAGCAGTTGTGCCCCTCCCTCCTTATGCCGAGGACATTGCTATAAATACGTTCTACAACTGAAGTAGTATTGAAAATCAATTATCTTTGTTGCCTTAACATAAGTTGTTGGGAGTCACTGAGGCGAAGCATTCTCCATTGGTATACGGTTTGTATCCAATTCATTCGCATGTACTGCTGCGCAAGTTATTCTCTCATATGTCATTATATTCATCTATAATGAGGTTTATCGAAACATTTTTCTTCAACATATAACTATTATTTGCTTAAGGGCAACAACACATTAGATTCGTCTCACTGACGAAAAAATAATTTATTAAGAAATATTTTCATAAATAATACAGAATTAAGTCTTTTTCCAAACTATTCGTATAAGTTCCTGGAAAAAATTTTCTGTATTGATATCGAAAATTAAGGTACTATAAATAAAATTTATTCAGAAATAAAGATTATTGTATACGTGCCTGATGGAAAAATGTTGGGTAGATTTATATGAATTGATAAATTCATTTAAAAGCTCCTTAAAAATCTTGTTTATTATTTTTTATTCATTATTTTACTGAAATGCACGTTTTCTAATAAGTAGTTCTACGAAAAGAAGTTAAACAAAATGTGGAAACTTCGTGAAAAAAACTGCATGAAAAATAAGTATATTTTAGAGGAAAAATTAATAAATCACTCCATTTGCAGTAACAGGCAGTTCTTAATGATTCAAAATTACAAAGTACATTATCAATATTCCATTGAGTGTCGGTGGTGATATTAGTTCAACAAATCCAAATCAACAATAATCACAAAGCAATTAACTGTAACAAATAATGTCAGCTTCCAGTAAATGGATATCTAAAATCTGCGTACAATTCCTGACAGCAATATTATAAAATAGTAATAGAACCAGTCAAATGTAGTTGTGAGCCAAGCACCCGTGAAAGAACGGTCCACTAATGGTATTCAGGAAAATTGTATATGTATTTTATTGTAACAATTCAAAAATCAGATGATATTCTTTAGAATGAAAACTTTTAATATAGCCCTAAGTGAAATTGTTCAGCACAAATGGTTTCATTTACTAGTTGGATCCGATCATAAATTAACACAAACTGGTGCAAATACACTTATTGCCATAAAAATTTGCACACCAAGAAAGAGTTATCAGAATAAAATGAAATTTTACATACGTAAGTACAAAGTTGATGTAAATAAGTTATAAAATCAAAGCAAAATAATCTGGCACTTAGAATCTTTCCCGTAGCTCTAATGCAGTTTCAAATAGGTAGCCGTAGTAACCGGCGTTATTTCTCTCAAGTTGAACCAATTTTTTTTCGTTATTTAGTTTTTAAAAAATACTTTTTTTTAAATTATATTTATTAATTTAAAAATATTTTTTTTTCAATTTCGAATTCCGACAGACATATTAATTATAAATCAATCGGTTCATTATTTAGCCATTTGACAATAAATATAGTTAAATTGAAAGATAAATGAGATAAGAAGAAATTCTCGTAAGATGCAGAATCCAGAAAAATAACCATAGCCCTAAAAATGACTTAGAATAGCAAGCACAAAATAATAGATAAAAAAACAGCATCCTTAAAGAAAACGAAACGTTATAAAAATCATAAAATATGCCAAAGATAATATTAAAACCGCAGTTTTATATATCCCTACCCGCAAAAAAAAATTTATCTTCTTACGTTAACAGTTTTTTTTATATTCAATGAAGAAGTGCATTGATTTTTATTCTAATAATCTTTTGTCATCATTATCAGTTTTTTTTTAACTCTGAAGTATTCATCCCATATGAATTTTACATAAGGTTTTTTTCCTACTTTGTTTCTACTCTTGTACGATTTCATTACTCAGAAGGTTGCTTTCATGGAAAAAACCATTTTCCCCATTTTACTCATGCTTTCTATAATAGCTGTTTGACATGAGCACAAATTAGTGATCGAAAGCATTGCTAAGTGTAAGTTACCAAAACAGATGCTTGTCATCAGAGACTAGACTGCAGTGATTTAAAAAACTACTAAAAATGATTTTTGAAATACTGTGAGGAAATTTGAAAATGACTTAAGTGAACGGAAAACAATATTATTCGTAAACCTGCTAGAAAACTGATTATGATAATCGTATTTGAAATTAACAATATATTTATGTATCGCAATATACCGAAGTGATTACAAAAGAAACAAAAATTCAACTGCAAATCATCGACAAAAAAGAATAAATGAAAAATGACTGAAAAATAATTACCAATGAAACTCCGCCAGAATCTTCAACATTTATCTCACTTCCTACATTTTCAAATCACACACGTGAGGACTTAACGAAATGAAAAATTTCGATCCATTTCGATTCAACTTGTAAAATAGCTCCTATTATTCATTAGGAAGGTGTGGTTGTGGTAGCCCAGTGGTCGTGGTCATGAGCTCATAGCCAATATTATTTCTGCAGGGTCGTGAGCTCGAGTCTCGGTGTCACTGAAGACCCCTCGTGGGGAGGGGATGATGCAATTGAAACTGTTGAGGATCCAAGTCCTTACGCTAGCATGGTGTGAAGGTTTGGAGAGTGGGGTGCCAACTCAGGTGTCCTCCTCATCATTTGATCGTAGTCCAAAATTACGAGGTCCATCGCGCTCGTGATCTTTCATAGTGGGATGTTAAAACCCAATCAATCCATCCCTACTTAGGCGTTTGGTAGAGTCCGAGTCCACGATCCTCGGAAACATGACTCTGATGTCAAACTGTATTGGCATGCATTTACTACTAAGCAATTTGTGAGAAAGAGATCAATGAGAATATAAATATGAAGGACTTATTGATTGTTTTTTAACGTCGCACTTCCAAGTTATTCTAGGACTTTTGATCAAGAGTAAGTATTGTATTACTGATGTTAACAAATGTTACAAAAACTGATACGGCTTATAGAATTTACTTTTATGAAAAGAAAATGACATTTTAATTGAAACTATTTTTTTTTCACTTTTATTTATTTAACGTGTTGAAAATATTTTTAGTATCGAACTAAAATACGACTGATTTCCAAGAAAACTAATCGTTCATGATATAATGAAACCAACAACTTTTTCTTTCCTCTTCACAGACCCAAGGTACCTAAAAACAACCAATTGAAATCGAAGGTTATCTTTCATCTCTTATAAAAAATAATTGTTTTGAAAAATTTCATTTGAAAACTTAAGTATTATGCATTTTTTCTATTTTTAATGAAGATTTATCAAAATAAATGTAATTTGAAAAAAATTGGATTTTTTATTGCTGCAATTAAGACCTGAGGTGCACAAATGTGTACCTCACAGTGTAATAAAAATATTTATAAAAATTTAATTTTTTCCTAACAGTTGTACTTCGGAACTATACAATTAAAAAAATCAAACCACCAAAATTTTGTTCATCATTTAAAATATGTCAGGTCTGAAGAGGTTAAATGTCATATACCCTTTGAATTTTAGCTCATTTTAAGTTATAATGCCTAGTAGAAAGCAGCCCTTTTGGAATTTGAAAAATCAATAAATTCTATAGAAATTGATATGTTTAAAATAACGTTCTTTAATTATTTTAAATTCAGTTTAAGAAATTTTTTTCTTTTTGTACTTACATAGCGAAAAATGTTGAATATTCAGAACATCAAGCGACCCATGTTCTAGAAGTTATTAAAGCTTTCGAAATTCAAATCTTGAAATGGTTGGACGACTAATTGTTATTTAATAAATCATCTTCTCAGGGTTTCTTGCTTCAAAGAGTAAAAGCAAATGCAGTCCTTCAAATAACCTTAGTTTTTCACTATACCTCGCTTCTTTTATTTCTATTGAATTTTATTAGTTGGAGTAGAAATTAGATAGCTTAGATAAAAAATTTCAAAATAAAAAAAACCCTCTTTTTTCGCACATTTTAGCAAATTTCTTCATAAAGAAGAAATACAAAAAGAAATATTCTTTATCTATCTTTTAGAACATTTAATTGCGAATCGCGTTCGTGTAGCGTTAAAAGAAATTGATTGAATTTTAAAATTTACTTCTCTCAATGAAAGTAATTTTTATATAAAAAAACGAGTAACTTTAAACACTCTTTGATAAGCAGCTTAAGCCTCCATGAAACATTTCGGAAATTTGTGTTAAATCAGTTAATTGAGATATGAGAATATAAATTGTGGAACCATTGCAATCGAATGGGCAAAAAATTGTGTCAATAGTATTGAGTTTTGGATTCGTCTTGCTTTTACCAAACACCGCCGTAAACAGTAATGGCGGCTGTAGCACGCAATTCAAACGGGGCTCCAAGATACTCAAGTTGAATGGTTGCGAAGGTGAAGAATCACGTCATTTGAACGTGGTGTGAAATTATAAAGTATGGCGTGTAACAAAGAGGAGTCGTAGTTAAAATAAATTAACTTGAGTATACTTTGAAATAAAATGACTGACTCGCTCAAATTTCACGCAATGTTAGCACTTAAAAGTAAAATACACTCATGTCCATAAATTAAGGATAATGAAGTTCAGGCAAAGAAAGAGACAGAAGCAAAACAAATTTGTCTTATTTGTAAAGTCTATTTATTAAACAAAAGGTAAAGAGCAAAAAAGATGCTATATATTTGACATAATTAATAAAAATTGCAATTTTTACTCCCTGGAGCAAATTTCAAAAAATAACCTATTTACAAAAAACAGTATAACATGGTTAGTATGATGGTTAATACGGAGTATGTCTCCCGGACGATTCAACGCAGGCCTTACAACGCCTACGCATGCTGAGTATCAAATTATCAATCTGATCTTGGGGAATATTACACCACTCATCAAGCAATGCCCTCCGAAGTTCCGGTAGACAGGTGGGAGGGGGTTGACGGGCTGCAATTCGTCGGCCAAGCATATCCCGCACATGCTCTATTGGATTCAAGTCCGGTGAGTATGCTGGCCAATCCATACGGGTGATATACTCCGATTGAAAGCATTCGTCTACAATGTTTGCACGGTGAGGATGGGCGTTGTCATCCATAAACAGAAATTCAGCACCCATGGCGCCCCGAAACAAACGTACATGTTGTTCCAGAATGACATCCCGATAGATGTGGCCTGTCATCGTCACACTCAGAACATGCAGGTCAGTTCTGGAACCAAGAATAACTCCTCCCCAAACGAGCCATCCTGCACCACCGTAACGGTGTCGTTTAATGGTGTTCTCTTGGTGGTAACGGGTTCCTGGCGCTCTCCATATGAAAGTCCGGCAAGAATCAGACTGCAAACTAAACCTGGACTCGTCGGAAAACATCACACAAGACCACTGTTGCGGTGTCCACAATGCATGCTCTCTACTCCAGGTTAATCGCAGGCGACAGTGAGTTGTGGTAAGGGGAACACATCTGACAGGCCTAAGAGCATATAGACCAATGTGCCCTAAGCGTCTGTACACGGTCTGCCTTGAAACTATCGTACCGGTAGCTGAAGAGAGCTGACGAGACAGGTCTGATTCTGTGCTCCGTCTGTTTCTTTTGGCAGTAACTGCCAAATACCGGTCCTCATTCGGCGTTGTAACTCGGGGGGCCACCTGTGCTGTAACATCTACTCACATTACCATCATCTTGGAATCGTTGCCAAAGCCTGGAGATGACACTCTGGGCGATTCCAAGTTCCTCGGATACTTCGAGCTGGGTACGTCCACATTCCAGTCGTCCGATAATTCTACCACGTAAAAAATCGTCCAAAGACTTCCTTTGTGCCATAACTATGCGGTTATTGCCCTGAAAGGCCTTTAAAGCGCTTGTGAACAATTTTACTTCTTTGCCACCATTCCTTATATACCCTTCTCTTACACTCTCGTCATTGTGACGTACTATCCGCGCCATCTGATGGTTTCCTGTAATTTGCATATTCTTCTTCAAGATGTGTGTGATAATTCTACAGGTGAAATTTTTATTTTAGAGTTCAATTTCTGTGTGATTCTGAATTATCCTTAATTTATGGACATGAGTGTATAAAAACAGCAGAAAAATTTTTGACTCCAAACTATAATGCATAACACAAACATTCTTTACACAATTTCTTTTGCAGGGTTTTTCGAGAAATGTATGTATTAAAAAAAATTGGAGAAAAATGCTAAGCTTAATCTTATGTCGTGCGTGTAATCATGTGTTTAAGCAAAATACATTTATAGAATTAATGAATGGGCGTTTTCTACATACTGGGTGTCCCAGGTTCAAAAGAACAAACTTAAAGGGGAGGTATTGGACATCATAAGGATTCAGATTTGCGTAACTACCCATGATCGGAAATGTCTTCGTTCTGCGCTAGGTGGCGTTGTTAACAAGAACATTTGAGGAAACAGACCTGCATTACCGCAGTCATTTGAGCTGCCATCACCAGCAGAGATGTATGGAACGTTTTAAAAACACCTATATAAGTATGCACTTGATTTACGGATGGGCTGAAGGAAATGCACAATCAACAGAAAGATTGTATCGCGAAAGGTACCCACAGAAAGATGCACCGGACCGCCTGATGTTTGGTAATGTGTCACAATTTGTGATGGTGGTGGGACTAATCTCCATCTGGTCTAGTTTCACTAGACTAGGTCCATGAGTCCATTTATCTTCTCAAAGTCTAAGAACAGCAGGAGGGAAGCAACAGCCTCCTCACAATTTGTGAGAATAGGGATCATTACGGGTCATAGGCATAGTGAGAGCAAGTTATGAGTGACTCGAACTCCGAACATAGTACTAGAATTCCTTTGAATGGTATTCAACACATTTTGTTCTATGCTTGAAACCAGGGCCGCCGCGTGGGGGTGGCAAAATTGTTCACCGCACAAGGGCGCCTGATGCAGGGGGCGCCAAAATTTATAGTACTTATATTTTTTTTTAATTTAATGTTACTTACATAAAAGTTGTTAATAAAAAACTTGCAATTTTGCATGTTTTATATTTTTTTAGCAATAAAATAAGATTTTATTTTTTAAATTTTATATTTTATTTTAATTTAATTTTGTTTTAGTTTGTGTAAAACAAAATTTGATTTCCGATACGAACAATAAAAACACGTTCCGTGCGGAGTTCACGCTATTATACGGAACGTGTTCAAAATCTAAGAATTTGTAACATGTAACAACAGGAATTGGGAGTGATTTGTATCGGCATAAATTTTTATTCATTATATGATGAGAAGATGTTGTGGATCAACGTCGTTGTTTTGTTTGCTTTTTGTTTGCAATTATAAAATATACATTTTTAAAATTATGTAAATCACTTGGTTTTTCTTCTCCAAATCATATTTTGCTTCATGTATACTGTTATTAAATAGTTCTTAAATATCGAAATAAAATCTTTATCGCAGCGTTTCTCGAACTGTGGGGCGCGCCCCCTAAGGAGAGCGTGATAACCCTACTTGGGGGGGGGGAGCTCGAGCATATTACTGATAATCGAAAATAAAATATTTAAAATAATTATCAATTTAATAAAATAATTTGCAATTTAAAATAATTACAAAGCAAAATATACTACTATATGATAAAAAATGAAATACACATTCAAACTGATATAATACGCACGACTTATAAATGTATCAGTTCTGCATAAAGTATTTGACAATTAATTTATCAATATTCAATTAAAAACAAGTTCAGTAATTACCAGTGACTCTCTTGGGCTTGTCATATACAAAATTTATAAGCAAAACTTAATATTTATCTAATTAGTGCGCTTATAATTAAAGTCGTATTGCATCGTAGTTTTACCTTCAAAGTACATTATAATTGTATTCAGTACATTGTTATTGTTAGAAATGGGGCGCTATGAAAATTATGACAGAAAATTGGGTCGCAAATATTGAAAGTTTCAGAAGCACTACTTTATCGCGATCTACAACACTCTTTTTGGTATCATGAATTCCTTTAGATTCTAAGCAGGATATCTATACACATGGGCAGCCGAATTTGTGATTTCTTCCAAATTTAAGAAATAAATATAAAAGGTTGCAACACCTAACTGTAATGGTCGCAATTCAGTTGAAAATAATTTCGAATTTGTAGGGATTTCACCTATAAATTCTTTTCGTTGTTTGTTCAGTGTTGTGAGCGTTACTTATTGAAAAGTTCTTGTTATTTTCAATATTTTCATTCTTTTTATATAGACTGTTATTTGAAAATAAACTTCAAGTTCCATGAAAAATCTTACCATACTTATTATTACATCATAAAAAATCTACACAAGAAGCAATTCCTTCCTAGTTACATTCTATTTTTAATAACAATATGATTCATAATTAGCTAGTTTCCTATTTCAATATTTCGCAATCTTCTCGTATGATGATGTAATTTTACTGATGTAATTTTGTTCCCCCCCCCCTCTGATATTTTGCAAATATGTTTTTTTTTATAAATAATTATAATAATATTGTATTAATTTTCTTGTTCATGCATATTTTTGTATCATTTCCTGTCTCCATGGACCATTTTGTACCTCAGCCCACTGTTGGATGTGAGTTCGATCCTTCCGAATAAATTAATAGCTAGGGATTCTCCAACGACGTTTTATAGCGTAGCATTACGTTTCTGCTTCCTTTTAACGTCAGTAAATACTCGAGCACAAACAAATCGTATTAGATAAATTATAAAACTAAAATTATAGATTACAAAAAAATAAAGAAACCAAGCGAGGTGCGTTTAAGCGCAAACAACGCCAAGAAAGAGTAGACACTAAGTAAAAAAATTGTAGCTTTGTATATATTTAAAATATTCTCATATTTTTCCTTTTTTACTTGATAGAATTGAACCAAGATAGAGCCCTCATTATTTTTTTTTGTACCAGGGCCTTTAAATACCTAGCTACGCCACTGCCTTCAGGAAATCACTTCTTTTCAAAAAGAGAAAGATTTGACGCAATTTTAAATCAGTAATTTCTTCAATTTTACTTCATTCCTTTTAAACTGCAAACGGTAATTATGACTTTACTTTTGATTTATTTTGTATTTTCCCTTGAGATTTAAAAAAATGAACAAACATTTTTATCATATTAAAATAAAATCAAAACATACATTTATTATTTGCTTTCATTTACAAAGTAGGCAGTGAAAATAATGTCCAGCTTAAAGAAATCTAATTTAAAAAAAATTTATTTTGTAAATTTTCCGTGTTACATAAGCTAATTTTATAGATTTTCGTTTACATTTATATATATATTTCAATGTACTTTTATAGTACTTTTATGTTGATTGATATGCATCAATACTTGTTTTCTTTGCTTGAATACATCTTCCAAAAACACACTTTTCTATGCAAGAACAGTTTTATAAAGTTTAATTATTAGTGTAAACACTTAAGGTGGAACTGGCATTGAAGTTTTTTCACGAAACTTCATCAAAGTTTAATTCCTAGCATTGATATTTTGACACTGATCGCACTTGCATTGAGCTATAGAAATAAAAATAAATAAATAATATCTACAATATTTCTTCATTTTTGAAGGAATGCAAAATGTTAATACCTGTTGTGTGTAAAACTTTATTTAAATAATATAAAAAATATTAATTGGAGCATGACAGTCTTAACGCGACTGTTGCTGGGATGGGGGACCTTTTCCCCGGAAGCTCATTTCAAGTAAGTGTCTGAAACTTTCGATATCTTGTTTCACTAACTAGTAGGTTCTTTCTTGAAAGTATACCGATCCCCGGTCTAAAATTCACTTTACTTTATAAATTCTCTGATTTTTTCTTTATAAAAAAAAATAATAATAAATGCAGTAAAATATTCTTGATTCAAATGATACTACAGAAAAACTATCAGAAACAGAAAGATTTGCTTACATAATAAATAAGGAAACAAAAGTTCATTGTAAATTAATGTTTACGACATGTGTAAATGATAGAAAGGATGGTTAATAGGAAATTGTTTGTCTTAATTTTGTAGAATTATTCTTTGTTAAAAATTTCATTTACCTTTTTGTCCAACGTTTGTAATGTGATTTATATTTGCACAACTCATCATATTCTGATTATAATACTCTTTATGTCTTATCATATAAAGATTTAAAAATTCAAATTTATCGTAACCAGATTATTCACTGAACATTTGGTTACTGAAATATACACATTTGTGTTAAAATTATTCTTACTTTTTGAGAAATATATTACTCTGGAATACCCTACTCATATAGTAAAGCATTTGAAATTTACTTCAGATCACAAAAAGAAAAAAAAAAGTCCTTTTTTTATTTTTGAGAATTTTTTGTTTTATGTACACGATATTTTACTTTTTCATAGCTCTCTAGAGTATCATTGGAAAAAATCAGCTAAAATACAACAGTTCTTCGAACATTGTACAATCTTAATACCTTAAATATAAGCCAATATAAAACAAAAAGTGAAAAAATTACGAAGAAGTGTTAATGTACTTTATGTACGTTATAGAACAGTACGTAATGTACATTAACTTTTACGAAAAAAAATTCATGTCAAGCATTATATCTGCACAATATTATTTTTTAAAAAAAAGAGTTGAATAACAGTTCTTAAAAAATGATTCTATCTTTTGTAAGGTATGTATACGATGTAACTTTTCAAACATACAAAGATCAAAAAATATTCTTACATAAGTATTATTGCATAAATTTTCATTAAACTTGTAAATTTTTTTGCATAAACCTACAAACATTGCCAAATAATTCAACCAAATGACAAAGAAATTCTAAAATTAAAATTTTAGATATTCCTCTAGCAATCAAACTGAAGGGAATTTTAATGAATTGCAATCAGAAAAAAAAATTTCTTTAAATATTCACAGTAAAATCAGGTTGTTTTGTAATTATTAAAAATTCCTATGTAAACATTAATTTACAGGCATAAAATTTGCAAGTTTATAGAAAAGAGTTACTGAGTACCTGTAACAATATATATTTTCTGCAGATTAAATTAGTATGAGTATTTGTATTGAGTTAATAAAAAACAGTACGCGTCAGCACCATAGATTAGAACAGAGGATCTCAAACTTGTCAGGCTTTTCGATCTGTGTCCTTGCTTACTTAATATTGAATTTTTGCAAATTCATGAACTTCAAACGTGTTTTGGACAGTAGATATAATTCTGGCAGAAAGTTTTCAGAATCGTTCTATTATAGAACATTATCGAATAGAGAAGTATACTATAACTATTTAGTATATTCAAATTCCTGAAACGCAGTTTTTTGCTCTCTTCCCATGTAAACTATTCAGTGAGAAGCATTCACAGCTTATTAAGAATGGGTGTAATGATTAGGCACATTTAACCCCCATTTTGAAAACACATCAAAGTAGTGCATATCACCTTAAACATAGTTCAAAATGCAGTGAACTCAAAACGTCTTTGCGTAATTTATGTACCATTGATGCAGCTCAACAAAGACTTTATGATGCAGAAAAGGTCTACTGTTATCGAACGGCTTATTTATTTAAATCAATATTTAGCCCGGCAATGCCTTGCATTTAGAGGTTCTTCGAAAGAGTTGTATCATAGTGATAATGGGAAGTTTTTGAGGTTGGGTTGAAACCATAGCAAAATTTGATCCAATTATCGCTGAACATCTCCACAAAATTCAAACATCTCAAAAAAAGAACATTGCTTATTACTTAGGGGATCAAATTCAGAATGAAATTATAAGCATTATTTCAGAAGGAATTAAAAAGCATTTATCACATATGATTAAATCGTCAAACTATTACTCATTAATTTTGGATACTACACCTGATATCAGTCATACCAAACAGTTGACTGTTGTAATTCGATTTGTTTATAAGAACGAGGAAACCAATAAATCCCAAATTGAAGAACATTTTTTTAGGATTTCAATCTGTCGACGACACTACTGTACAGGGTCTGTATGAATTCATAAAGGGGCATTTAAAATCGTTAGAACTAAATTTATCAGATTTACGAGGCCAATCTTACGATAATGGTGCTAATATGAGACAAAAGCACAAAGGATTGCAACAAAAAATTATTGAAAATAATTCGAGAGCACTCTATATCCCCTGCTCTGCCCATTCTCTAAATTTAGTTGTAAATTATGCAGCTAAAATTTCCTTCGAAACAGTTAATTTCTTCGGAGTAGTGCAGGAGCTTTACAACTACATCTCTTTATCCGTTAAACGTTGGTCTATTTTGCAACAGTATGTTGAAAATCTAACTTTAAAGCCACTCTCCAACACCAGATGGGAAAGTAGAATTCAAGATTTAAGACCGTTAAAAAATGATTTGAAGGGAATTTTGAAAGTGTTAATAAATATTCAAGAAGATCAAACAAGAGACATGGAATCCAGAACCCAGGCAAAAAATTTGATTCAAAAGGTTTTCTCGTTTAAATTCATTTGTTCCATTAATAACTGGCACGATATTTTAAATTTAGTAAATGTAGTAAATCAAGTAATGCAAAATTCTAAATGTGATTTACAAATCGTGACTGACAATTTACAAAATCTTACATCAGAACTAAATAATCGTATATCTGATGAAGCGTATGAACATGCAGTTGTCAATGTAAGTATCGTTGCTGATGATTTAGATTTGGATACTGATTTTCCACAAAGTCGAAACAGGTTTAAAAAGAAACTATTTCAAGATGAACAAACCGACGAACCAATCAACAATCCAAGACAAAAGTTTAAGGTTGAATTTTACAATATAATATTAGACACTGCTCTTTCTTCAATTTCAGAAAGATTCAGTCATTAAAAGAACATTACAATTACTTCAAGGTATATACCTAATCACTATATACCTAATTTAAAAAAACTGGAATGACAATGAAATTTTAAAACATTGCGAAGAATTAGAACGAAAATTAACGGATACTAAAAATATTAATGAAAAGGACATAGATAGATTACATTTGTTTGAAGAAATAAAATCTTTGCGATGTTTTACCAAAGAGGATATGTCACCTATTGATGTTTTAAATTATATTTATGAAAGCAATCTTATCCATACATTTCCGAATATTTCAATAGCTTTACGGATTTCTTTAACCCTGCCAGTTTCGGTGGCTACTGGAGAACGAAGTTAAACTACATGCGATCTAATATGGCTCAGGAGAGATTATCGGACTTGTCAATTATACCCATAGAGAGCGAAATTTTGGATAAATTAAATATAAAGGAATTGATACGAGCATTTGTTGCTGCTAAAGCTAGGAGAATCAAGATATTTGAATATATTTTAGAATTTTTATATTTTACTTAAAAAATTTTGTGTGTCATTTTTGCTTTGTTTTGTTTTTAAAATTTATGAAATAATAAAAAAAAACAATAAGTCAAACTGGTTTTAATATTATAATTTTAAAGCTTTTCAGTTCGAAAGTCAAATTTCGAATACTATAAAAGAGTATTTCATTTGTAATTTGTAGCACTTTATAAGAGTGTATAAGAACCTCAAAAAGGGGCGCCGAATTTCAGCTTGAACAAGGGCGCCTAATACCCACGCGGCGGCCCTGCTTGAAACAAAATGTTTTTTATGCTGTGGCCCTTTAAAATGCGTGACCCATCCTCACTATGCCTATTATCTCTTAATGATCCATATTCACACAAATTATGATGCACAAATTGGCCAACATCAGGAAGTTTGGTGCATCTCTCTGTGTGTACTGTTTTTTCTGATCATGCATTTCCTTCTGCCAGTTCGTAAATCAGGTGCATATCTGCCAGCTTGGTGTATGTTAAACGTTCTATACTCCTTTGAGGGCGATGGCAGCTTAAAGGACTGCAGGTTTGTTTCCTCAAATGCTCTTGTAAACAACGCCTCCTGGCTCCAAACGAAGACGTTTCTGACCATGAGATCATAGCATGCAAATCTGATTCCTTATGATGTCCCCTTAAAGTTTATCCCTGTGAACTTGGGACACCCTTTATAATCAAAAAGTCAAAATTCGCTGTTTTGAGGTATATTATTCATCATTTTTTTTCTAATGCTAACGCTATTTTTCTCGTTATTCTGTGTTTGAAGGTGATCTAGAAAATTCTTATTCCTTCGTAAGTGAAATGTATAGCTTTACAGATTTAGTGAAAATATATGTTTTCTCAGAAAGGTACCAGATCCTTTAATTTTTTTTAATTCTGCTAAATCAAGACAAAACTTTTCGTTTTTTCAGGAATCTGTAAATGAAGAAAATAAAATCTGCAATTAATAACACTTTATGTAATAAAGCATTGAAACTATCCTAAATATAGTTATTCAGTTTTATCCTTATACACAGTGGAGTCTCAAACAATTAAGAGTGCGCCTAGCTTTTATTTGATAAATTAAGCTTTCGATATAAATAATACATTACCAAGAAATGCAAACACGTTTTTATTTTTACACGTAAAAAATGGGTTAATTTAAAGCAAACATAAAGAACAATCAATGAAAAACTTTCAAAATGAAAAGTTTCAGAAGCATTTTAAACAAACATATGCAAATTTTTAACTCAAATTGAGAATACACCAATGAAATTTTCACAATATCTCGCATAAAAAGTGTCAATATTCAGTTGCATGTCCTTTGGCTTTTATAATGGCTTTATAAATATCATGGTACTGATTCGACCAACTTTTTGGTGGTATCTGAAGATATTGTTGCGAATTTTGTATAGTGAATTTTTAAAATAGCGTAAATAATTTATACATGGATGTTCAATACGTTCATATTACTCTATGTGGTTTTTATTTTATGTTACAATTGTAATATTCGCAAGCAACGCCGTTCTGTACATTATAATGACAATTCAACAGAGACTTGGCGAAATCTTGGCGATAGAGCCAAGTTGGCATCTTTTTTGGCGAGTTCGTGATCCTTTGGATTTTTCTGAAAAATTAGTGGAGAAACTACTAATATCACGATCTATAACGCAAGCGGATTTTTCTCGAAAGATCCATGGGACCTATAAATAGGGAGCCACTCGCTGAAACTAAGTAACTAATATAGCTAAGGATTGTTTTTTGACAATAAATTTCCATCGCTTCTGAAGAACTGTCTTTGAGACTGATTGCACAAAATCTTCGAGCCCCGATCTACGTAACAATATACTGCCCCAAACTTCTTGCAACACTTTGTTTCTAATTTTGTGTTTTTGTACCACTGCTTCGAGTGAGCCAGAGATTTTCATTGATGTTGAGGGACTGTGATGTCTGTAACTGTTACAATTTCGATCATGTATTTGAGGTCATTGTCCTGCAAGAAAAAGAAATTTTCATCGCAACTCAAATTTTGAACACTTTTCCTTAGACTGTTACGATACATAGGTAAGTAGACCCTATGGTTCATAAATGACATCTATAAAAGCCAAATTTCCGACTCGGTTGATCGATGAGGGAGCCACCATCATGTTTAACTACAGGACGTAAATTGTTTAGATTGTAAAGCGGTATTGCGGGCCTTTCTCCATACGGTGCGAGGGCCGTCACTGTTCAAAAAATTAAGTGGACTTTCATCACTAAATATAACTTTCTTCGAAAATCATTGGTCTTCAATGGATGACTTTTTGAAAATTCCAAACACTTTTTCTAATTTTGCAAGCTGATGAACACTTTCTTTTTAACAACTCGACTTTTAAATCCAGCTGGTCTAATTACATTTCGCAGAGTTTCAGCCCTTACACTTTTGTCTATCATTTCAGAAGTTTCTGCAGCAAGTTTGACTGCACTTACTATATGATCTACACTGCTGGCCACCGTAAATGCAACACCCTGAAGGAAGCACGCAAATAACATGAAATTTACAGCATGCATTAGCGGAGGTGAGATAGGCAAATGATTAGAATTTCAGCGCAGACACACATCACGCACGCCTGGGGCGCTACCTCAAAGCGCTATTTAAGGCTTGGAGATTTCGACGATTTCTAGTTCGATAATTGTATTTTTGTGTGTTTTTTTTTAAAAAAATGATCAGTTATGTCTCGTAGAAAACAGCGATCAGCTTTTGATCAAGTGTCCGAGTTCGACAGAGGAAGGATAGTGGCCTACCGAGATTGTGGATTATCTTTCAGGGAAATTGGTAGTCGTGTTGGACGAAACCAAACAACTGTAATGCGGATATGTGACCGTTGGATGCAAGAGGGTATGACGGACCGACGTGGTCGATCGCATCCATCTCAGTGCACCGCTTCACGTGAGAACAGGCAAATTGTGCGCATGGCAGTGACGGATCGCTCAGTCACATCACGAACCATAGCACAGCACATTGAGTCTGCAACGCATCATTCAGTGTCTGCGCGTATCATTCGAAACCGTTTACAGCAGAGTGGTCTGTCCGCAAGACGTCCATTGCTTGATCTACCCTTGACGCAGAACCACAGACGTCTCCGCCGCCAATGGTGCGATGAAAGAAGGATGTGGGCGGCAGAATAGAATGAAGTTGTCTTTACTGACGAGTCACGCATCTGTCTGCAACACCACGATGGTCGGATTCGAGTCAGGAGACACCGTGGAGAGAGGATGCTGAACAGCTGCGTTATGCACCGCCAAACTGGCCCTGTACCGGGTATTACGGTATGAGGTGGTATTGGATATCACTCTCGCACTCCTCTAGTATGCATTGCCGGTACTTTAAACAGCCAACGCTACATCTCCGAGGTGTTGGAGCCAGTTGTCCTTCCTTACCTTCAGGACTTGGCCACAGCCATATTTCAACAGGATAATGCGCGACCACATGTGGCACGCATTTTTCAAATGTTCTTCGTCAATCAACAGATTGAATTGCTTTCCTGATCGGCGCGCTCTCCGGATCTTTCACCGATAGAAAACATGTGGTCTATGGTTGCTCAACGATTGACTCAGATTACACCCCCAGCTGCCCCACCAGATCAACTTTGGCAACGTGTGGAAGCTGTACCCCAAGAACACATCCAAAGTCTCTTTGAATCAATGCCGAGGCGTGTGGCAGCGGTGATCTCCAACAATGGCGGCTACTCTGGCTACTGATTCTGGCAGGAACTACTCTTCACAGAAGTCTATAAATTTAATCATTTGATACTTGGTCAACATGTTATCTACAAAATAAATTTTGTTGTGCTATCTCTTGTCTTTCTTGGTGTTGCATTTACGGTGGCCAGCAGTGTATCTTGATTCTTTCAAAACTTTCCTCTTTGCCATATCACTCTGAATACCTTTCCTTCCACATTTATTTTCAATAAATCCATTTTAAAATTTTATAATGTTTTTCTGGACATAAGTGTTCTTATTTTAAATAATTTTAAAATGTGAATTTCCTTACGTCAATACTGGCTTCTCTTAGAAGAGCCATTTTTCAGTTAAATGTTTGATTTTAAGTTCATCTAAGAGATTTAATGACGCAAAAATAATCGTTGAAAAGGTTAAAGATAAGGTGACGCAAAATTAGATTAAAATAGCAGTCAAGTAGAAAAGATTTAATGGTAGTTAAATGTATTTTTCATAAGTATATTCTCAATTTTTTGAGGCAAGAAATCTGCATATGTTTATTTAAAATGCCTCTGAAACTTTTTGATTCAGAAGTTTTTCATTGATTTATCTTTGTTTTTACTTTAAATTAAATCATTTGTTATGTGTAAAAATAAAAACATGTTGGCACTTCTCGGTAATGTGTATTGAAAGTTGAATTTATGAAATAAAAGTAAGTTGTTCTCTTACTTGTTTGTGCTTGTATATATAATTGGTCTCAGTAACTCTGGTTTTTTCTTTATTTTAATCATTTAATTAATCGTAAAAGAAGCTCTGTCAAATAGAAAAGCTTTCAATATGGATTTTTGTTTGCTAAATCAAATACATATTAGCAGTTAGATCGCAAATATTATTAGTATCCCACATGCAGTTATTATAATTATAGCTCTTTCTTTAGCTATGCGGATTTATTACTCCTTATATCAGTAACTGAGTTGAATCGAAATCATAGTAAACTGTTCTCACTGTGCCATCGAAAAGAAGCATTTTTTTCTCTGTAGCTTTATTTCAAAATAAATTAAACTGAAAACAATGATGAGAATATAGAGTAGGATTAGTAAAATTTTTAAAATTATTAGTCAAGAAAAATAAATCAGCATCAGACAGAAACAAATATATGTATAGATAATATATTGCTGAAATAAAATTTTAATTTTATTTAAAATAAATTTTATGGTATTTATTTGAATGGGCTCAACCGGATCTAGATATCAAGCTTTTAACACGTAAGGCATTCAGTGAATCTAATTGAATGAACCTAAATCATTGGCATATTTAATGGAATGGTCCATTTAAACGGTTTTGATTGATGAGTGCTTTAGGAATCGTTTCACCTCTATTGGATTACATACATCAGAGTTTTTCCCTCGTGTCACAAGAATGTGGAACACATGTCGAAAAAAGTCATCTAAGAAAATATTTTTTCTAACTTATTCCAATTCTTTCTCTAGGGATAAACTCTCCAAAGTATGCCGGGATGAATTTTTTAAATGTTTACCTTAATTTATATTACAAAATAAGAGGAAATAGATAACATCAGTTATATCAATGATCTTTATTAACTGAATCCAACTTCCTTTTGCGTCCACTTTGGTCAAAGATGTCTATCTCAAATCTTTGCATGAAAAAAATCCCTCAACAACTTTGTTGCAATCAAGAAATTCCACAAGATTTGACAAAATATGTATCGTGAGAAAATAATAGAAAGTATATTATTTCCATTATAGTTAAAATAAAGATTGTATAAAAATTATAGTTTGAAAGTAGAGACTGAGACGAGAGAGAGAGATTTTGCAATTTCTTCACGTTAGTTCAAACTGAATATATGTGTGAGTGTAGTAGTTTTTAAATTTATAAATGTCCATCTTTCTTAAGTTAAAAGAAAATGTCTTGGTACTTATTTTCATTGAATTGCTGCTGAAATGATTTTAAAAAATACAACCTGTCAACAGACGTGAAAGCGTAAACATTTTAAACTTATTTTCTCTTTTACCGCATTTTATGATAATCGATGGCCTTGAACTGGTTTTACAAAGTGCCTAACTCACCTAGAGTAATAGAATTGCAGTAATTTTTCAAACCCCCCCCCCCCAAATTAACAGATGTTATCAATAATTAAATTTAAGGACGCATGTGGTAATCTGTGCTTAAAATATTAATCGTTATAAAATAATGCATATTTGAAATTACTTGTAGGCTTAAAATTAGAAAATGTCATTAAAACTCATAAATTTTAATGTAAAACTATTTTTTAAAGTTGAAAATACAGCGTAATCCTGAACAATGTCCCCCCCCCCTTGTTTCCCTCGCAGATTTCTTTTTGATAGGTAATATTTATAAAATAAAAAGATATTAATTTACAAAAAACGTGTGAATAAGTTCTCTTTTTTAATAGGTCCAACTGTTTAATATAAAAAGGGGGGAAATAAGATAATACAGTGACCACACGTATCCAGCCAACATCGTGTGGGGTGACCCTCTATTGAAAAAAAAAGTTAACTTGCCTCTCTCAGAAATGCCAAACAAAAGGCCCCCAACACACACCTGCACTGCATCTGTCTTCACTGCGACCGTTGGGGATTCCAAACACAGTCAGGGTCAGTGGGGGGAGTAGCTTCTTTCCAACAACTCGAAACTAGCATTGATTTAAAAAGTGCCTATTAACAAATGTCTACGGGCAAGCATTGAAACTAGTCCCAAAACCTTGCCATGAAAACCTGCCACCGAAATGAGTCTATAGGTGATCCCATTATAAAGTCTCCCAAAGTTGATATATATATAAAGATTTATATATATAAAGTGTTTTTTTTTAAATATTTTCTTTAAAAAATCCTTACTTTTATTCATAATATAACTCTTCACTAAAAATCTGAAAAAGTTACAATACATTGTTTGGTAAAATTTATAGAAACGTCATAAGGCAAGGGATATTTTTTTCATAAATAATTGAAACACAAATAACATTCGCATCTTGTAAAAATGTTATGTTTTTACCTGGTTTCCATTATATCACTCGCATTACCATTTTTCTTCAGTGGTATATTACTTTTTAAATAAGCTTTAATATTCTTCACAATTCAGTAAATTATCATTTAGATGTCAAATATTTGTTTTGTTTGGTCGGCATATATAAATATCAACTAAGCTTTGATCTGACCAACTAGCTACTTAATTGGTTTATGAAAACTTAAACATCCGAATCTTATGAAATTAGTATGAAGCTACTGTTATTGATGGTTTTGGGGATATATTAAACATTTTTTATTCCAACTTCATATCTAAAGGTCCATGTCAATACCGCTATGCGCCTCAAACATATGCACAACAATTCCTTCTCGGGTCAGATATTAAGCGCTCTAATCTGCCTTGTCGAAGAAAGGTTATCTCACCAATAACAAACACCATAGCTAAACGAAATTAATTATCCGATGAGTTAAGACTTTTTCTCGTACTTCATGAACAAATATATAAAGGTAAATGTGAGGACTTCAATAGATTCCATCTATCCTGTAAAATATCCTCTTAGTGGATATTACACAACTGTATCATATTCTAATATTACCTTAGAAGATCGTAAACTAATTCCTTTCACCACTAATAATTGTGTAAAACATACCAGGATTTTTGTCGATAAACTGTGCTGTATCTTACGGCAGTTCTTTTATTCTCTGTTGTTAAACCACTGTAAAAAAAATTACACTAGGCAACATCAAAATTGTTTCGGGCTCAAAAATAGTTTATTATGAAGTATTTTGTTCTGCTAAACACGAAAATCATCATAAAAACTTCAGATTATCTCTTGTTTTCAAGAATCAGAACTCGCTATTCATAAATAACTGTGTAGTGTTTCCTCCCCTTACCAGGAGGCGCACTGTGTCCCCCTACCGTAAGAATGTGCTGTTTGTTTTTGAAATAGATATAGCTTCTCGGCACCGGCGCGTTAGGGCGGTGGCCAGAATAGAGAAATTTCCCGCGTGGGTAGTTACAATTTGCGTTTAATATTTCTTTTTATGTGTTTACTGTAAATAAAGTGCTGTCCTCAAAAAAGACGTATGTTGGATGAAACCTCAACAACATCATACCCAACACAACACGACATCACACTGTCGCATTAACGACAGTATCGAAACCTGAGTGAAGCAAGACATCAAAAGGAACTACGAGGTAGGCAATCCTTTTGTTTTGTTTGAGCGAGTTCAGCAACTGTTATTTACAAAATTTTGGGTTTAATTCATTTAGTCTAATTCCTTTCAATCATGTTTCGTGGAGCGAGAAAGGAAGAATTAATATTAATTGCTGATGAACTAGGCGAGATAATAAATCCAGAAATGAAAGTATTGGATTTAAAAAATTTAATTTTAAATAGCGACAAATACAAAACCGATAAAGTGTTTATCGATGACTATTTGGACTCGATTATCGCGGATAGAAAGTCGAAAGAAGAACAAGGGCGTTTAACGGAACAATCGAAACTTGAGTTTGAAAAAATAAAACTCGAACAAATCAAATTAGAAATAGAACTCGGTAAAATAAATTTAGAAAGGGCTAAAGTGGATAGTCAAAGGAATAGCAATGATTTGCAGCGAATAAATCCCGAAACAAATCAAACTTCGATAGAAAATTTCATTCAAAGTGTGCGCACCATTATCTCTTCCGATTCCTAAAAAACAAGAGGGATGGAATTTATTTTTCTCTTCTTTAGAGCGTTCTTTTAAAACCAAAAATGTGCCGGATGAATTTAAGGGAGAGATTCTTTTAAATTTGCTAAGTGAAAAAGCCGAAAATATTTTAGTTTATGTAAAAGACGAAGAAATAGGCGATTATGATAAATTAAAAAGTTTAGTTTTAAGAGAATTTGAGCCAACGCCTTTAATTTGCTTGCAAAATTTTCAAAAAGCGAAACGAATGCAAAATGAAACGCATGTTCAGTTTGCATCTCGTTTATTAACCAATTGGGATCAATACTGTCATTTGAGAAATGTCAATGATTTTAATTCTTTAAAAGAGTTAATTGTTAGCGATAAATTATATCAAACGCTAGATGATGAAACTGCCGTTCATATAAATATCAAGCAGGAGCAAAGTTGGTTTAAACCAATTCAAATGGGAAAAGAGTGTGACATGTTTTATGCTTGTAAAGGAAGAACTTTTTCCGAGTTTTCACATAAAGCATGTCATAATCAAAATGGCTTGCGAAATTATTTTAAATATATCCCTCCTCACTCGAGACGAGACGAAACAAATCTTAATTCGAAATAAAATAAAATTTATAACTCAAAACAAAGTAAAGTAAATAAAAAAATAGAATGTTACATTTGCGGTGAGAATCATTTAGCTCGAGATTGTAATAAAAAATATTCTAAATTAAAAAATGAGAAAAAAGAGACTTCTCAAGTACAATATTTACAACCGAAAGTTGACCTTGAACCTTTAAAATATGTTATTATTTATATTAACGGGAAAGCAATAAATTGTGTTTTGGATAGCAGATTTCAAATTTTTATATGTAATTCTAATATTTTTCCAGATAATTCTAATGATGAATTCGGAAAGATTACTTTAAGCTCTGCATTTGGAGAGAATGTAGAAGCAAAACTAATTAAAACTTCTATTACTCTTGACAATAATTCTTTGAATCATCCAATGGATTGCTTGGTAGCGATCACGGATAAATTAAATGCTGAGGCTTTAATACCTCCTTCTTTGTATGAGGCTTTATGTTCCATAAATAATGAAACAAATGAAAATGATATTTTTGCCGAATCGGTTGATAGTTTTACTCCGTTTTCAAGTGATGAAAATGACGCAGAATCCGGGAACGAAATATTTTATGTTGAGAGCGACTCAGATAATTTAAATTTTAATTCGGATTACAGTAAAATGAAAGATGAACAGAATAATTGTGATTCTCTTAAAAAGTTTCGTGCAGAGTTAAAATTAAATAAAGGAAATTTTTTATTAGTTGAGGAATTAATTTATCACAGGGATAAAATTCTAAATGAACCCGTAATGCAATTAGTTTTACCGCGTTGCAGAATAGACAAAGTGATGAAACTAGCACATGAGTCAGTTTTTGGAGGTCATATGGGGGTAAAGAAAACAAAAGAGAGGATAAAATATAATTTCTTTTGGCCAAATATGTTTAGGTAAATTGCTGAATTTGTCCAGACATGCAAAGGGTGCCAGCTTCGGAAATCTGAGAAAATTGGAGATAGAGCTCCCAATACACCTATTGTCCGTCCGGAGCTTCCCTTTGAGATAGTAAACATTGATGTGATTGGACCTATTCAACCACCATCGGGTAGAGGGCACAAATATGTCCTTTGTATGATGGATCAACACACACGTTGGCCTGAGGCAGTACCACTTAGATCACTTACAGCCAAGACCGCATGTGATTCTCTATTGCAAATATTCTCGAGGACTGGAATTCCGAGTATAATTGCCAGTGATCAAGGCACAAATTTCAAGTCGGCTCTAACCCAAGAATTCACGAAAAGGATTGGATCAAGTCCTAGGTTTTCCTGTCCTGGCTATCCGGCCAGCAATGGGTTAGTTGAAAGATGGAATAGGGTGTTGAAGGGCTTCATCATGTTATTCGTGAAAATCCAAGAAACTGGGATCGACAATTACCTTTTCTGTTGTTTGCATACCGTGAAGTACCAAACACTACCACTGGTGTATCACCCTTTAGGTTACTTTATGGCAGAGAAGCTCGAGGGCCGTTGGCAATTCTTAAATCATCCTGGGCAGGCGAAATACATCTTCCGACGAACATTTCCCAGTCAGCTGCTGATTACCTTCAGGAAATGAAGATCAAGATGGAAAAAGCTGCTGAGAGTGCATCTTTAACTGCTGCTCAGAAACAAAAAAGTTATGGAGATTACTTCAACAAGAGGTCATCCGTAAAGAATTTTAGCATCGGAGAATAAGTTGGTTTGCTGATACCAGATTCTAGTAATAAGATCTATGCTAGATGGACTGGACCTGGAGAGATAATTCAACACCATCCACCCCATTCATATAAAGTTAAACTGCCGGACGGAACTGTAAGACATGTTCATGTGAATAAGATCAGGAAATATCATCCTCGTGCACTTGCAGTTGGAGTTATTTTTGAAGATGACCACGAATTCGGGGAAATCCATCCCACTCCTAATTTATTGAGATCCACATCTGAAAGAGTTCTACATGAAACCGATCTGAATCATTTGAAGGAGACTGAGAGAGAACAAGTGTTAGCAATTCTTCTAAAACACCGTACACTATTCACAAGTGATGTGAAAATAGCCAAAGTAGGAGCTCATCGAATTCGCTTAAAGCCTAACATCGAGCGGAAGACTTATATCGCATCCCAGAGTCCTTGAAGATTAAAGTTGATGAGCAGATATAGGAGCTCTTACGACTTGATTTAATTGAAGAATCTGATGCAGAAATAGCCTATCCAATTGTTTGCGTTAACAAGAAAGATGGTACCCTGCGACTCTGTGTTGACTTCAGAGCTCTTAACTCTGAGAGTTTGTCTGATGATTTTCCGATGGAAGATGCTGTGGAGCTCATACATTCTATTGGAAGAGCCAATATCATCACAACATTAGATCTCTTGAAAGGGTACTGGGCTATACCCATGGCGGAAGACAGCAAAAATCTTACATCTTTCAAGACTCATCGTCAACAGTACCGCTTCAAGGTGATGAGTTTTGGTTTGAAAAATGCCTCTGCTACATTTCAGCGTGAAATGAACAAAGCATTATCGTGTTGTAGAGAATTTTCACGTGCCTACATCGATGACATCGCAATCTTCTCCAAAAATTGGGAAGAACATCTTCTTCATTTGGATACTATTTTAACGAAACTTTCACAGTTAAATTTCACTGTGAACCTTAAAAAGTGTGCCTTTGGAAAAACTCAAATAAAATATTTGGGACATATCATCGGTTCTGGTAAGCACGAACCAGATCCTGAAAAGACTGCAGTTATCAACAATTTACCAGTGCCTAAAACGAAGAAGGAGCTTCGTAGTGTGCTTGGACTGTGCAATTACTATCGTGAGTATATACCCAGATATTCTGAACTTGTGTATCCATTGACCGAACTCACCAAAAAGAGAGTACCTGATTCCATCCCATGGACTGAGAAACATGACTTCTCATTTCATCTTCTGAAAAAAGCTTTAGCGGAAGCACCTTCGCTGTACTCTCCAGTGCCTGATAAACCGTATACCATTCATTCAGATTCATCCCAAATTGGCATAGCTGCTTGCCTGTCACAAAAATGTGGGGATAAGTGTTACCCAATTGCTTATGCAAGTCAAAAATTAAGCAAGACCCAACAGTCATGGTCAACTATTGAACGAGAAGCATTTGCTATTGTGTGGAGCTTAAAAAAAGTTCGAAGTATGGGTATTTGGGACTGAAATTTGAATTTTATACTGATCATAACCCTTTACCTTACTTGACAAAGAGTGCACCACAATCTGCGAGGCTACAAAGATGGGCTTTTGCTCTACAGAAGTTCAATGTGACAATCAAACATTGCCCTGGTGTGAAAATGCCTCATGCTGATGCACTCTCACGATTAGTGTAACAAGTGTGCCTTTCAATTTTAAAAGGAACATTTTAGATTTAGTGAACAATATTTTCTGAATCTCATTTTATATATTTCGTTATATTATTTGTGTATCTATTTACATTTTTTTAAAAAAAATGCTAATGTTTTTTTTTAGAATTTGATTTCAAATATTTTTTAACTAACTGTATTTCTTAAATTTCAATTTTCTTGATTATTATGGTATAATTATGGATATCAAAATGCTATTCTTAATTTAGTTATGTATACATATCTTTTTATATTTTTTCTTTATGTGTGAGATAATGCTAGTTACTTATATCTTAGTGTATGATATTAATGTATATTATTTCATGCTCATTTATTTTATTATCAGATTGAGTATCATGTGTGACACTTCAATCTTGTGGGGGGGTAGTGTTTCCTCCCCTTACCAGGAGGCGCACTGTGTCCCCCTACCGTAAGAATGTGTTGTTTGTTTTTGAAATAGATAGCTTCTCGGCACCGGTGCGTTAGAGCGGTGGCCAGAATAGAGAAATTTCCCGCGTGGGTAGTTACAATTTGCGTTTAATATTTCTTTTTATGTGTTTACTGTAAATAAAGTGCTGTCCACAAAAAAGACGTATGTTGGATGAAACCTCAACAACATCATACCCAACACAACACGACATCACAAACTGTATGTTCACTCATCTTTACTTTCTGTGTATCATCTTTTTGATGTTCATTTGAGTGGGTAGATGGAAGCTCTTGCCTCAGAAACGATTTTTATTTCAACGAAAGGCGTGTGCTCGCGCCGCCTTTCTTCAGGTGTGTTTTGAGTCTAACCTAGAGCATCAGTAGAACAAAGAACAGGCAATAGTGCACGATTCAAGTGATATTCGCTGTTTTTCGTCTTACAACTCAAGATATATCAATTCAACTGTATTTAGGTCTCAAAGATAAGTGTGGTATAAGGATTTTTAAACAGCAAACAAGATGAGAACTATCAACAGTTAGTGAAAGAACTACAAAATTTTTTCATGAACCAGGATGCAATATGTCTCTAAAGATCCATTTTTTTACATTCCCATCTTGATTTTTCTCCGAAAAACTGTGGAACTGTAAGCGATGTGAACACGGTGAAATGTTTCATCAAGATGTCACAGCAATGGAACGTATATATCAGGGTCGTCGAGATGAATCAATGCTCGCAAACTACTGCTGGACAGGGATAACTCGGGATACTCGGGCTTCAATGTACAAGAGGCAATTCATAAGGAAATGTTCACAGGAAATAAACTAAAACGAACTACTGATTTCTGATTATGTGAACACGGTTTTTAGAAGCATGACTTATTGTACTGTATGTATTAGTTAGTAATGTTTTTTTCTTCAAATTTAACAATAAATTGATGGATGGGCTGTGTAGTATATCTTAAAAACAAGAGCTAATAAATAAATTTCATTTACATATTCGTTTTTTCCAACCCAAAATTAGTAAGAATAGTCTATTTAAAACTAGGAAACAGACAAAAAGTTTTTATTTGTCACAGTAGTGTGTCAAGTTTAATATTTTATGTGCTCGAAGTCATAGAACCTATTAAGAGCTTTCTGAAATCAAAATCTTTGTGCCTCTAAGCATTGTAAGAGTTTTAAAAGATATTTTAAAAAAATATAAGTGATTTCTTCTTCTTTAAATTATCCTTCTTCTTATTAAATGATTAATGTTTTCGAAATCTTGTGTTCTTTTAACGCTATCTTTGTATGCGAAGCAAGTTAACTTCAAATGATATCAACACATTGCTATGCGGAAAAAGCACTTGAACTTTATTGCCGTCTATCAATAAAACGCGGGTCACATACAGGGTGTCCCAAAATAATGCCCAAGCATTGCACAGCCAGATTCCTCGTTGGGAGTATGTAGAAAATGCCCAAAGAACTGTACCTAGACGATCCATAGTTTACGAGAAAAATATGAAAACAAAGTATGACGTCACAGCCGGTGCAAGGAAAAAACACTGTAATCAACACATCACTGCAATCTTTGGAAATATTTAGAAAGGTAGGTATTCAAAGTGTATATCCAGGCTGGCCGTAAACTGGAGGACGTAGCAGTAGCGCGGTGTCCTCCGAAGTAACTAAATTCGTTTGTTTAGTCTCGATACACACTAATTCCTTGATTCCAACGGTGTGAAATCTAGTGATCGAGGTGACCGTAGAACCAGCCCCTCACTTCCAATCCAGTGATCGGGTTAGGACATATCTAGTCAAACAGGAACATAAAAATGTGCATCATCATTCATTCATCGTCATTTGCCGTATTTTTCTCGATAAACTATGAATCCTTCAGGTACAGTTCTTTGGGCACTTTTTATGTACTCCAAACAAGGAATCTGATAATGCGGAGTTTGAATGCTATTGATGCTACGCTATTTGAAATATTTAACCCAGATTCGTAAAGTTCGCATCATGCTTAATTTAAGACAATCTCTTCCGCATTATTAATTATTTGAGTTCACTCAATGAAAATGTATTTGTTAATTTAAAGAAATTATATTTATATTAAACAATTAAGGTTGACACTAAATATATACAGAAAATAACCACTTATCTGAAAGAAGGGAGAGTGAGTCGGGTTCATTCACGAGTCGCTAACGAGCCCTTTAGTCTCGAATCGAAAAATTCAGCAACACTGGGGGGTGAGAAAAACTTCCAATTCTCGTTGATTTTTGAGTGCAGCTCCTTATAAACTCCACCGCATCGTACCAATATCAATGCGTGGAAACTTACTATTGATTTTTTAACTTGTCTAATTAGAGGAGACCCAACACGTAGTAATACCATTATCATACTTTATGGGTCTTGTAACCCCGAGAGTGCCTGACGCACCCCACTCTAAGGAATATGTTGACACCTGCTCAACAGGGAAAAGTGTAAGAATCACGAAAAAACAGGGGTCGTATATTATGCTGCTCGAGCCCCGTATTACTATTTATAGGACACCATGTGTAACTGCGTATTTGGTAGATTTGTGTTGGAGATCAGGTGTAAAAGAAAAAGTTTCGCTTAGAAAAACCAAGTGGCTACCGATTTACTGCGATTTTACTGTACGACCAAATTGCCGTGAAATTCACGATACATATACACAATGTGCTAATTAATTAATAGTTTATATTAAAACCAGCCTCTCTCTCTCTCTCTCTCTCTCTCTGAGGTTGGCAAAGTAGTATATTAAACCACTTATATATGAAAGAGATAAAAAGAAACAAAAATAGTATCTAATATTTCAATTTTTCCCATTAAATATTAAAAAAAAGTAAAGTGTGATTCATATCCTAGGTAAAAATTACTAAAACACTCTCAGACAAATCATCTGCAGAAAAACGAACATAGACATTCGAAGATAATACAGGAAATTAAAAAAAGAACAATTTTCAAATAAAGCAATCACCATTCTCCATCATCTACCATTTAAGATATCCGACTACCCTGAAACTGTGAATTTTGCCAAAAATGGACAAATTTTTTTATGAATTTATTTTATGGGCCATCTTATTAGCTTTATAAAAATACTAAGTTTATCATTTTCCGTTTACTAGAACAAAAACTACAAGTGTTTTAGTAAAAGCAGATGTGCCATTACTTTAAGCAAGGTGTTTCATACTTTAAAACGCGTTTTGCACGAAATGTGTTTTTTTTTAAATAATCAAACAGGGGGTCAGCGATTGCTAAAAAAGTTTTGAACATAATCAACTGTGTGAAATTTTTTCTGTAAGTTCTGTATAATAGTAGAATTGTTTTAACCTTCCGATTTATCAATCCCTGTTTTATTACAAAATTTACAGTCTCTTATGTGAATATAATCACTGTCTCTTTAAGCATCTTCATATAGTAACCGAGATAAAGTGCTCTAGTTTTTGTAAAAAAGAAAATATCTCTTATCCTGAAGGTCATTTCAAAATTGAATAATATAGCAACACATTAGATTGGAAAAATTGAAAATTTGTTCTTAAACCATTGGTGCAGAATGGGCCGCGTTTATGCTATTTTTTGTCAATTTTTACCTATTTTTTCCCATTTTAGTAATAATAATTTCTTTTTCTCGTCTTAATTTCAGCACATTTTTCTTAAAATGCACTAAACAAATCTAAAAGTAACAAAAAAATCCCCTTAAATCTCCTTTTTTTAAAAAAAAAAAAAAGTTGTCGCAACCAGTCGGAAACCTTAAAAGAAATCGAAAGGGAATTCTGTTGGCGTAGTTTTAATTGAAATTCTTTTGAGTAACATCACACAAATAGTATCAACTTAGATATCATTCGGGTGTGAAGAGACTCATTTATTTTATTGGCATAAACTTAACAAGCATCATTAAATTCTACTAATGATTGAATAACTTTAAGCTTCCGTTATTTATAGATCACAAACTCTCACAGGACATGACAAAAATATAAATCTGGTATTTCTCTATTTCTCAGTATTATTATTTCCCATCATCTCCAGCAAAAAATTTCAGAAATTTAAAAAAAATCTTTGAAAATTAATGAATATTTGTCACGGTATACATAACAGAGAAAGAAAATTCAGTTATTCCCTCAAGAATGAAAAATAATACGTTTTTCAATAAATTCTTAGTGAGTTATACTTGGCGGATTGTTATGTTTCACTCATGTTGTATTGGTAACTATAATGATCGGCTACAACACTTTCTAGATGACTCTACGGATGTTGTAAAATTGAAGCAAGGTGTCTTCGAGATAGCATATTACAGCCAAACGCCGTTTGATAGTACTACAAGTACTGTAGTAGAGGATGCAGCTCGTTGGATAGCTTAATCGTACGATCTTGTTTTGCATCCCTAACCATCCAGATCCTTCATTCTGACGATGAGCTCCTTGCGATATATCCGTTGCTGTCAACGCCTTTGCACGGGGCAGGAGGCGATCTCTTTCTCAATATGACAAGCCAGTTTCATGCATCCCGACTATACGACCGAAATCGTCGAATTGGCAATAAAACCTTAAACAATGTCGTGAAGGCTTTATTGGTAGTGTCTACAATGCTGACAACGGGATAAGATATGCCATCCATCCACATCGTTACTTGTCTTATGCAATACTAATTGCTTAGTACAAATACTCTTGATTTGACCTATATTATAACCTTCATTTGCCTTGGATAAAAAATCATTTGCATGCTACATATGAAAAAATATATATGTGAAATTTTGAGAAGATTGAATTATGTTGAAAAGAGTGTTCCAAAAGAGCGCATACAGATCTGTCTCCATGCGACATCAGTATATTTTATACCTTTCCATCTGTGTAAAACATCTCCCAATTCAACCAGTAATAAAAATAAGGAAATTGCCTCTCTCAGTTGTTGTTCAAAATATTCCCATAGAGGTTCAATAATGCTGCAGTATGTTAACTTGAGGGAACTTAGGCAACTATTTTACTTTATCTTCTTTTTCATTATTTAAAATTGTTAAGTACTTTGCGATATGGAAGAAAACGTCAAAACCTTTTGAAACAAGGGAGAGTCATAAGAGATTATTATATTGGATGAACATGATCCTGGAATATGTTTTAATATGTTGAGGTTGTTATCTCTTTTTTCAGATGGACTAGTGATCCTAAAAATACCATGAAAAGGCATCTTACACCATCTCACTCCATGCCATCAAGTTGTAACATAGTAATTGGCATGGAATGCTTTTGAGGGACATTATGAAGAATATTAAATATTCCTATGGTGTCAAACAGTTTCAAAAATGTTCATCTAACCAATTCAACAATTTTCCAGTTATCAAATTTGCAGCCTTCATGCTCTCTACACCACTGTAAGTACTTATTGGCTTTGATATGAGGAGGGACTTTAATGAGATTTTTTTTATTCTGAAACAGGTCCATAAAAAAAAATGTAATATGTATTTTCTTAACACACAGTTTTGTTTGAAATGGGATCTTCTTGACTCATGTTTAAATCAGCTGTTATTTGTTCAGATGGGAATTTAAGCTTTGAATGAATAATTTGTGCCATTTTTCGCTGATCCCTCTATGGCAATTTCCTTTTCTTTCGAGTTTTTCCATATTTAAAAATAAAACCTTATTCTTTTAGACACTGAGAATAATTTTATACACAGTTTTTCTTGTCGCATCCACAATGTTGAGGTTTAACCCTTAATATCAATAGTCCTATTTCTGCAAATTTTATTGCGATCTGAGATTTCAAAATAACATTACACAACTAGCCTTTCATCTGTAACTACGTATAGTCCATTTATAGTAGATAATTAACTTCTTGCCAGCTTCATACAAGCTACGCGATTACATCACAATAAAAATCTTCATTTAAAAGAATTTTTTTTTTTTGCGCTGCTTCATTGGGTGTTTTCATTATTTTAACAATTATCTATATTTTATTCACAAAAAAAAAAAACTATCGTAAGACTTTCAACAAATGAAGATCAACATTTCCCCCTGGAAATCTAAGTTAAGGATGAGAAAAACTGATAATGAGCAATTAATAAAGCCTCATTATTTCGAAGATTACAAAAGAGGAATATGTGCAAAACGGATCTATCAGGAATTCGCCATAGCATTTGACGTAAATGCGGAAGTTGATGCATAGGACAAAAACAAAATCTAATTACCTTCTTCAGCTTTTCCGAAAAGCGGATTATGAAATGAGCCAGCCCAGAGTTACACAACATCATTTTTTACTCCAAATTAATTAAAAAAACTTAACGAATACACAAGAATCTTTGTTAACTCGAAAAAATATAAGCATTTTCATGGATGTTTTACTCGTGAAAATCCTGCAGAACCGGAACCATTTTAATATGATGTTCTTTGTTCCATATTTACTGGGAACAATATGCTATTAACTACTAACAAAAAAGTTAATAACCTTTTTTTTTTTAATTTTTTATCGAACAGTCCTTGAATTTAAGTATTTTTAGAATGGAAAAGAGATATTTTAAGGAAAAGTTTACAATCTCAAAAGGAAAATATCGCTCTCCCAAATGGTAACTTTAATTTTAATTGTTTTACTTTATTTTTAAACAATGTATTTTATAATTGCTTCTCCCAAATGTAGCTTTAATTTTAATTATGTTTTACACTTTTTATTTTTAAATAATTAATTTTATAATTGCCTTGAAATTATTCTCCATGTCGTAAAATACGCTGACTGCGAAACATAAACTGCATCTATTTTAATTTTATGCGTGTGATAAACAAAAGGGCGAGAGCACATACCTTCTTCGAATTCAACCACACAGAACATAAAAAATATTTTATTATAGAATCAATTTCTTCAAAAAGAATTTTATGCAACGTATTGACAAAACAAAATCATTTCAGTTATAATTAAAAGAATTCCTTAAATATGAGCATAAATGCGTTGTTTTCTGTTAAAATTTTTGAAAGAACTAACTTCGGGGCTTAACTCTCTCTCTCTCTCTTTTCCTGATTCACAAAACAAACTGCTTAAATACAGCACAAGACTAGAACTTTTCAATTTGAAAATTAAAACTAACTAGAATATTAATTTTTCGAATTTACAAACAAACTGTACTAAAATAAACAAACAGTACAATAGTATAAGGTGTTAGCATTACAAATGCAAGTAAATCCGAGAATATTAAATGTTATCAAAAGAAATATTTTATTAAATAAATATTTATTTATAGAAGAATGTCCAATCTTCTGCTGATGTCATTGTGATAAACGTGCTGTCACATTTATCGGTGTTGAAGGTTAGAATAAAGATCAGCCATAATCAGAACAATTCTATTTTATTATTCTTTCACTTAATTTTAACAACCCAGGATAGGAAATGCACCTTTTATTAAGTATAGAAACAAAAGCACGGCAGAAATGATACTTAATATTTAATTATAATTCAATTAACTTATTCTTAGAACGCTTATGTTATCTAAGGTCTAAATTACCGTAATTCTGTTCTCAACTATTCCACCTCTGGTCGTTATTGATCTAATCCAACTTATTGACTAAATCGTCCATTAGCAATCTTTAATTATTCACTAATTAATCGTCGAGTAACTCTCGATTAGCTCACAGCTACTTTCCGCTAACTTCTAACTCCTAACTCCGCGTACCTAAAAGTTAATGCTTAAGTATCATCCTTCATTTACATAAACCGTGTCTTCTTCTCCGGTAGAAAGTTTTCAATTTAAACAACAATTAAAAGAAACAATTTTCCCCAAGAGGATTAGTAGGAGGCTCGTGTGGATAGACACGTTTCCTCATCTAGACAAAGAGGTTAGGCAGTAACTATAATTTTTCCTTTTATAACTCAAGCATGAGGTATAAGTTATTAACACATTTTTCTGATTAGAGTGGGTTAAAATAAGTTATACATTCTGTTATATAATTTTTTTGACACGTAAAGTTCTGCTATTTATTTGTTTCATTTTGCTACTATGTATGCAACGTTTGCTCAGTTATATAAAATTACACAATTTTTTTGTGTGTGTTTCCTTATTACTATTTTTACCGTCGTAAAATTTTTCACTTTCCTCTTTCTACTCAATGTAATTTTGTTTCTGTAAGAAAATGTCTGAATGGCTGTGAGTGAGTGTTTATTAACGTCGCACTATAAAGGGTGTTGCCAAATTCGACCGACAAATTCAGAGAGATGACAACAGGCAACTTGGGGTGGACAAATCACCGTAGAACACGGGGTCGCAAACCACGTTGAGTCCGAGTAATTCGCAAAAAGAGTTTTGAAGAATGGGATGTCGAAAGGGGAGGTAAGAAATATATATATACATTGATTAGACATAAACCATGTTAACAATGCATCCCAGCTCGATGTCATAAATGCAACGACAAGTGAAATTGTTCCAAGTTGTGGCCGCGTAGGTCATAGAACATCCGACACGGACGGAAGAAGGATTGCCGTACTCGTTCAAACAAATCCGGTGGGTTGGCGATGTCAGCTGAAGCGACGACGATCTATGCCGTGAGATCATCCATTGTAGCCTCCGGCGTCTCATACACAAGCGATTTCAGATAGTCCCAGAAGAAGAAACCCAAGGGATTGAGGTTCAGGGAGCGTGGAGGCCACGCAACAGGTCCGCCGCGTCCAATCCACCTCTCGGGATATGTAGCGTGGAGGTGGTTTCACACCGCAATTGAAAAATGTGCTGGTGCACCATCGTGCATGAGCGCCGTGCGCCAGTAATCCCTGCAGCAACCCTACCACGGCTCTCCAATTTCCTGCTTTCGTTTGGCCATTCCCCTCGTCTGTCTCATCGACCTCCCCACGGTTACTATTATCATGCTTTTCGCCGACTAAACGTGGTTTGCGACCCCATGTATTATGGTATTTGTCATCCCCATGCTGCCCCTGTAAAACTGCGTGAGGCGTTTGCGACCGACCTCGTATTTTTGACCCATGGTCAAATGACGAGTACGACACCTAAGTTGTCCCCTCTCTCTCCCAACAGCCACACCAACGGGAGAACATTGAGCCACCACAGTTTTAATATGCTCTCTACACGACGGGTTTTCAGGGGCTCGAACTCATGATCTTAACAACCAAGCTAGCACAAGACAAATCATTTAAGATGTTTGTTTAGTGTCTTAAATTGTGTAAAAGTACAAATAATGTGTGTGTGTTTATAATGCACTCCAGTGTTTGAATATAGTATTAATAAATCAATACATTTAGGAGTAAATTAATTCAGAGTTTTTAAGTTAAAATTTCAAAGAAAGATTTCATTCAAATTGTGACCGATATATAGATGGTTATCCTTAATAAATCTAGCCTCATTCCAATCTTCTTTATCTTATTAGGCAAAATGTTTGAAACACTTATTGATCTTTAATGTGCATTTTGTAACTGCCACGTATAAATTTTAAACTAAAAATATATTTACTGTAGTATTTTTTGAAATTTCAAATCGCGATATTATTAAAAACATTTCATTCTATTTAAAGTTCATCGTATTAGTTTGAAATACATTTGGTATTCAAAAACGCAGTCTGTATCAATATAATATTGAAATTGTAACATTTATTAAGAAGTTTTCCTTTGAATATTTTAGTTTATGTATTTTTATTCAAAATATCATGTTCATTTTTAAAGGGAAAAAACCTACATCTCTGTCAATTTGTCAAACAACTTCCCTTCTTGTGGAATTTTTTCTGAGGAAAATGGATAGATTTGTCTTCCTTTTCTTTGACATACAATAAAACCCTCGGTGCTTTTTATACTTATCAAACTGTAGAAAAGAGACTTCCAAAAATATCGTCAGTTGGGAAAGAACGAGGTCTTTCGGATTCGATAAAAATTTTAATATATTTAGTTTAGATCATAGGTTCTCAACGTGGGCTATAACGCCCCCTTGTGGGCATTTGAGGATTTCGGGGGGGGGGCAGTAAAAATCTAGAGAAAATCAGGGGGCGTTGAGATGGTACGAAGAGGCTTGGGCAGATTAACCCAAAAAGACCAAAAAACACGCTAATTATGTACCAACAAAAGTGAACTTTAATACTGTTTACCTTATGTTGATTGTATGTATTGAAATCATTTCTGTATCACATGTACGAAAATTCACATATTTCGGTAGTTCATGAAGTGGATGAAAAACTTTATATATATATATATATATATTTATATATATATATAGATTACATTACATTCAGACCTACATTGAATTAAATGATATAATGCATTTTACTTTCTGTAGTGCACGTGTTGTCTTTGTCTGTGAGAAGTAGGAAAAATGTTTCGTCCACTGCATTTCCTTACGTATATTATCCACGAAACCTAATTAAATATGTTAACCAGGAATTAACGTGTTTCTTTAAAGGCTGAACTGCCAATTTTATTTATTTTGAAAGCAATAGTTTATTATGAATTACTTAGTATCATCAAAACCCCTGTCTGTCTTTATAACACATAAGCTAAAACTTTTATGCCACTCTTATAAATGAAGAAGAAATTCAGTAGAGCTTTTCAATTCCTACCTGTGACTAAAATGTATAATATTACAATTTAGATATATTTGTGGCAATAGCTATTTCAGATTCGCAAGTAAAAAAATTGTGGCTTTAGAAAAAAAAATTTAATTATAAAATATATATTTTACTATAATAGGATATTTTTTTAAAACTCAACTCTTGTTTTCACCATGTATTATGTACTCTTATTTCTCTAGAGTAGGAGGGAGTGGGGTATCGAGAGAGAGAAATATTCACTAGAAAAGGGGGCGGTATCAAAATATTTACTAGTGAAGGGGGCGCCAGTTCAAAAAAGGTTGGGAACCTATGGTTTAGATTTAGGAGAAAGTGTTATGCTCCAATGTATTTAATTCTAGAAAGTAGTTATTTGAATGAAATTTTGTTGAAAAATGCGTTTCAGTTTATTTAACCCCTAAGCACTCTTTTACTTTATCGTTGTTACTAGTGGGGTGCCAGCTCAGGTGTCGTCCGCGTCACTTGACCATGGTTCAAAATGACGCGGTCCGTCGCCAAAAGCCCTCGTGTAGCTAAACAATGTGATGTTAATATTTACTCAGTCACTCAATCGTTGTTACTAAATAATACAGAGAAAAATTATTGGGATCATTACAAAAATATGCATTATATGAAAGAACAATTTCAGAGTCAATTCTTTTGAATTAAAAAAAATACATTTTTATATGAAGGTTCCTCGGCATATAATTAGCACTATTTCTAAACAACCCTTTGTTTTCATTATGTACACCAGAGAGGACTGACTACAAAAATTTTAACTACTGTGAATGGATTTCACCACAAAGTACTGGTCAAGGCAGTGGACTCGTGGCTGGCATGTTTTGAGTTTGTGCCATTGCAGACCCACCGAGCAGAGGAAGCCTATGCAGGTTAAATATTTCGAGGCTCAAACGTTCTCTCATTGGTGTGGTGTGGAAGTTAGGTGAGGGGAGTGCCGAGTAAGTGTCGTCCTCTTCACTTGACCATCCTTCAAAATGACGAGGTCCTTCGCCCAAAGCCCTCGTGCAGCTTTAGAGTGCGACTGTGAAGTTGAATGGCGCCAGGGCCAATTTGGGCTAAACTGCGTTTCTAGTGCGACTCACTCTTTCTCTATTCGTCACAAAGCTGCTGTGCTAAAAGACCGCTTGTTCTCAGGTTTGTTAAATTTCACTAAACTTTAATTAAATTACGTTCGTTTTGTCTCATAAATATAACTAAATTTTTTGAAAATCCCGTTTTATTTAGATATTTTATTTTCAGGATTAAAAAAAAGGTGAAATTTGCTTTCTTTGAAAACAAGTTCGTTTTTTTTATTATGAAAGGTAATTAAAAATGGCTGAATTTCGGTATTCTGTGAAATAAGAAAATGTAAGGTATAAAAAATCAAATATGCAATGTTTAATTTTCGATATAATATGTACTTCGCAAACGTGCAGACATCACAATTATATTATTGTAATATTCAATACAATTGTTTGGATTACATTCAAGGCACATTAGAATCTCGTGCATCTGTACCTTTTTCTCATTCTTTCCTCCCAAGAAATGCATATGTTTCGTGATCCAGTTTTTACTCAGCTTCATTGAAATCTGACCAATTATTCATAATATATCCATCCTTTCGTATGAAGTCAACGGAACGTTTTCTATCTTTGTGTGCCATTCGAACAGACATCGCTTTAATAAATGTCCGCGGCTCAAAATCCCTTCGCCAAGAGCTCTCTTGTTGCTGTGACGTTAATAAACAGTCACTTGCAAGACATTAGAAGAATACTTATTACCGTATCATAACGTGAACTTTTAACACAAAAAATAAGGTCGAGATTTGCGTTATACTCCGGGTATAAAAAAGAAAGAGGGCAGCTTTAAAAATAAAGAAAAAGACATGAGCATATGTAAAAATTAGATTTCTACATATGTATTTGGCCTTTTGTAAATGTTTTTTCACCTAACATCTACAGATTCCTCTGCCGTTTTAAATTTGCTTTGAATGGATACATACATCTAAAGGCTGAACTAATGACGTTCATTTGCTTGGAATAATTGGCATGTTTGCGTGACACTTTATCACAGCAATTTCTTCCGTTCCATGGGATTAGACCAAAAGACTTTCTGGGTTCTTTAAAACAACTGGACGCTTTCGCCAAACAATTTTTATTCACAGTTTTACACCGTTTTCGTCCAATCATCTTTCTCGTACGTGTGAATGAACACACCTTTCGAGACTTTGTGGCATCGGTTTGCTTTCAAAAATAACTAAGGGTTTTTATTGTTGTACAGTTCGCAAAGAAGTCAATATTTCATGGCCAGTTGTTTTGATGTGAACCGTTTTGGAGTCCAAATATATTAGAGCATTGCACATGTACACTTGAGTTTTCTTCGTAAAAAATAGTGCGTATGGTGTGAATGCACCTAAAACATAATAAAGGCAATTTGTGAAAGATAGGTGCGCGTCCGGAATATACGGTAAGTACATTCTCAGTGTTTCTTAAATAATCTCAAAATTGCCGTGGTATGGTATGCGAATTTAAAAATCTCGTTTCAGAAACGATCTTTAGAGCCTTGAAAAATTTTCGCGGCAAGTTACTGAGAAAAGCAAGGTTTAGTGCGATATTAATTGGGTAAATTATTTCTGCACAGAGACTGTACGCTGGATAAACTACACAAAAGCTGTTAAAGATTAAGAAAAAATAAAAATGCCCCTAGAATTAATTTTAGCAAAAATATCTGGAAAACGAAATGTTTTTATCTTAAATATTTAAAACTTGAAGAGCTGAAGAATATAGATTTCACTTTAAAATCGTAATAGTTCATTATTTCAGGAAATAATTTACGGACTATTTTCTGGCAGATCTAGAAAAGTATTCGTTTATATACATATATTCACTGGTGTCCAAAAGTTAAGCATAAATCGTAAAATGCGAAATATTGGAGTAAATATTCGTAAAATTATTCCAAATTTCTTGCTTATATTAATTGGATGAAGAAGAAACATTGGGTTTATGCAAAACTTTTCAGTCGACTACGTCCTGTGCGAAACACCGGCGCATGTCGGAACGCGGAGAAACCGATTCACGCAGCATAGGCAGCTCAGACAAGTTCAGTGCAAATTCTGTGCGAAGGAACGTTGTTAACCATCTAACAAGGTGAATGATGGTACAAAGACGCCAATTGGACATGTTTACGAAAGGAAGAATCGTTGGAATGCTGGAATCCTCACGATCACAAGTCCAAGTGTCTCGAATTCTGAATGGGGACCAGTCTGTGATCTCAAGACAGTGGCAGAGGTTTCAAAGAACGGGAGATGTTACCCGACAACCAGTATCAGGTCGACCAAGAGTCACAACCCCTCGCCAAGACCGATATCTATACAAATAAATTGTCGTGCCCCAGTCCTATCTTGGACTGGGTTCACATTGCCCGACGCGCCTGGTGTATAGAAGAAAACATATCACCAACAAAAGCCATAACAATAATTATTTATTGAAGACAAACAAAAACAATTAACAAGCACAAGTTCAATCTATAAGTGGAAACCTTGGAGTAATTCTCTAATATCTAGATTAATCCTGATACTCAAATCTAATACTCAAATCTAACATTCAAATCTAACATTCCCGTCTACGTAATCTCAGCTATCAGAAATGACAAGGAGACGAACTCTTGTTAACCTCAGGTCGGTACTTAATTTGATTCCTTTAATGGTTAATCTAATACTTTACTATAATACTGTCAAATACGCGCAAAGCTCGTTGAAGTGATCCGTAGACGATACTTACATTTAGTTTGGCAATTCCTTCTCTCTCTCACCCCATTTACGAAATCTAGACTTTATATAGTCGAATTAATTAGCATATAACTATCTCGTGTTTTTCCCGAAGAGGTTGTGAAATAGAATAAATGCTGGCCCCAAAGTTACCCAAGAGGATTAGTTTGGAAATTCACTTGGATAGGCTCGTCACAGCCCCCCTCAAGAAAAAAAACAGGATTTATAAAAGGGTCTCAATGGCCCGATATAAATTACGTTGAAAATTTTAAGTCTTAACTTATCTAGACATCTTAAACTTTAGTTTAGCATTAACTTTTACATAACAATACTCTAAAAAAAACACTCAAAACAACTAGCTCAAAATTTTATCACTCCAATATTTCAGCTTTTACATTCATTATATAAGGTGTACCCCATTTGGGCGAGAACCAAAGAAAAACCCGGCCGTACACAAATCGTAATCTTAGATATTTTAAATATATCCTGGGTTTACATAACTATTATCTTCGACACAAAATCTTCAAAACATAAGGGTCAGCCACCCTGAAATGAGAACTGGATCAGTGGACGTACAAAAAAATTTTTGAACACTTTATACATACAACAACATTGAATTCACACATATTTAGTCAATTACTTTACAAATTTTATTTGGTTTCTAAAAATAAAACTCCCATTCTAATCGCGTAGCGCTGTTAGTGTTATGGTTAATTTCCTCTCTCTACGCCGCGAGTCCCAAAAACCAGATATATAATAATATACACTTCAATATGTTTATATATACACAATTATATACAATTTTCAAAACAGTCAATATAAACAAACAATACAATGAATTCTCGCACATTTAGCCGAGCCTTTGGATAAGGTAAACAAATGTAAACATACATATGCTTTCCACACTTTAGAATATATTTAAATATACAAAAGGTCATTTCACTCAACGTAGTGAGACTTTTGCATTAGACAACATTATTAACAAAACGAGACTTGCTTCTTGCAAAAATTCAACCGACTGCCTGTCAGTTAAAAATATAAATGAAACAATACAACCTGGCTAATATCTTGCTCCTCTTCTTTCTTTAATGTCTCCTATCTGCACCTCCAATGACGTGGACCTTCTGCTGGGTTGACTCTCTCCTGGCTCCTGGCAGTCTGGTCTATAGTCTCGGCGACTCCTCAAGTTGTAGTTGTGACCTCGTCCTTCTTGATCTCTTTTAGATCGGGTGGATCCTTCATGGCCTGGCAATGATCCTATTGGTGATCTTGATCTGGCTTTCCCATAGACTTCTCTGCCGTTTTTGGAATTGCTGAAGTTTGACCTTTTCTGTTGTCTACTGTAGCAATCTTCTACTTTATTTCTCTTCCTTGTCTGCACATTCGACGAGATGGAGAACGATAGCCTTCGTTTGTCGCCTTCTCTGTGGATATGTGGTCTTTTACTCCTAGGCACCTCTGGAAAGCGACTCTAGTTTTCTCTTACATCTTCTGGAGTCTTGGTTTTTCATTATTTTGTGTGTCGTCTGGGATAGCGAGTCAGATATCGCCCTCTTACCCCTACCCTTGGTCAGCTCTTGTCCGCTCCTTTTTGTCTCTCTGTGATTACTTTTATTCCCTACTCTATCATTTTCATTTCTCTCCTGTCTTCCACCAGACTCATTACTCTTAGAACCTTGTGACCTATCTAACCCATATCTAACATCCTCAAAACTACTCGATTGATACTCGGATCCTCTACTAATTGAACAATCTACTTCCACTAAACTTTCATCGCTTTTTCTCTGATGGTAAATTCGAATCTGATCTATATTGACTGTAGTTCTTCTACCTGCCTTCCAAATTACAACATTATTGTTTTTAACACTCACAACTCTAAAAGGACCCTCAAACTTAGGGCAAAACTTAGCAACCACCTTTTTACTGGCTGAACTAATAGGGTGAGTTTCGACAAACACTAAATCATGCACCTTAATGTTAATTTCGCGTCTCCTTTTATTGTAATATTTCGCCCACTTTTCTTGCTTTTTCATTGTATTCTGCCTAGCTTCCTCAAACACCTTTTCAATATTCCCAACCACAAATTCTGTACCATCCGTCACCATCACAAGTTTTTGAAATGGGGTAACAGGTTTCCTGCCCAAAAATAATTCTGCTGGGGTCTTTCCCGTGGTTTCATGGACTGCCGTTCTTAATGCATATGCGAATTTATTTAGAAACCTGTCCCAGGATTCCTGATTATGATTTACAAAAGAAGCAATCATTTGTAATAAATCGCGATTAACTCGTTCCGTTCGATTTGATTGAGGTCGATACACTACTGTTTTGACATGCTTTATATCTAATCTATCACTTAAATGTTCAAAAACTTCGGATATAAATTGGGGGCCATTATCGCTGATTAATTTGACTGGAGCTGCATATCGCGAAATATAATTTTCGAACAGGGCATTGGCGATTATTTTTGCGTACGCCTTTCTGAGAGGTATTATTTCCAACCACTTTGTAAAATGATCCTTTATTACACAAATATATCGATATCTTTGGGGTTTCGATGCTGGGTAGGGGCCTAATAAATCTAATGAAACTATTTCGTTCGGATAATTAGTTACAATCGGTATTAAATGACCGGCCGGTAACGCGTTCTTAAAGTTAAATTTTTGGCACGTCTCGCATAATCATGTATCTCCCTACGCATGTATGGAAAATAACAAGCATCCTTCACTCGTAAATATGTTTTCCGTATTCCAAGATGTCCAGCCATAGGCTTATCATGAAATTCGTGCATTATCGCACCTCGCATCGATTTTGAAATATATACTCTCATTTCTCCGAGAGAGGATGCGTATTTCACATAAAATAACAATCCTTCGATGATTTTGAAATCCTGGGACAATTCCACGGACCCCCGCATTTACTAAACTGTCATAGGGGTTTTGTAAGTAGCAATAAATATGACCCAGCTCAGGGTTCTGCTTTTGTTCAGCTATCAAATGTTCCCTTGACGAAAGTACCAAATCTCTAATTACTGCACAAGTTATATTGTTACCCTCAAAATTTTCCACAGGGTTCCGCGACAACAAATCTGCCACAACATTTTGAACACCTGGTCTATGTTCCCATGCAACATTAAATTCGGCTAGCTTGAGTGACCATCGTATCATACGACTTGATAAATTTTTACCATTAGTGAGTTTCGTTAATGCTGCATGGTCTGTAATTACTGTTACTGGTAACGATCCAAAGTAGGTGCGAAATTTGTTTAAAGCCCAAATTACCGAAAAACATTCGCGCTCGGTTACTGTGTAATTGCGCTCCGTCATATTAAGTGTGCGGAATGCATATTCTATGGGTCTCTGACTTTGCGTAAGCACCGCTCCAATCGCAATAGAACTCGCATCTGTAAAAAGCTCAAATTGTACATTAAAATCCGGTAATTTTAGCACAGGATCTTCCGTAATTGCACATCTGATCGATTCAAAAGCAGCTTGCGCCTCTCTTCAGACCATTTAAATTTCCTACCCTTCTTTTTTAAATCATACAGTGGCTCGCAGATATCTGTGTTCCCCTTAACAAATTTTTGATACCATTGTCCCATTCCGAGAAATTTTGATACTTCTCTCGTATTTTTTGGTGCTTTCATTTCGAGTATTGCCTTAACTTTAGATTCATCCGTGGCTATCCCATCTTTACTAATCACGAGGCTTAAGTATTTTAGTTTCTCACATCCAAACTTACACTTATCTTTGTTCAACGTCAACCCCGCTTCTTGCAATAACCTAATATTTCCCTTAAATGTTCCAAGTGATGTGCAAATGATGGAGACGCGAGGATGACGTCATCCATATACACTTGGACACACTTCCCTAACACTGGTTGCAATATGATATCAATGGCTTTCTGAAAATTTGGCGCTGCCCCCGATAGGCCGAATGGCATGCGCTTAAACGCATAAGTGCCATTTTTCGTCACAAAAGCAGTTTTGGCTGCATCTTTATGGTGTACTGCCAATTGAAAATAGCCAGAGCGCAGATCTAAAGTACTCATTATTTTCGTGTGAGGAATATTAGTAATTAAATCCTCGATGAGTGGCAAAGGATATCTCGGGTACTTAGTTAACGCATTAAGTTTGCGATAATCCACCGCAAATCTATACGCCTCGGGATTGTCCTGGGGTAATCCGTTCTTCTTATGACACAAAACTACAGGAGATGCGTAAGCCGATTGACTTTGTATGATGGGGCCTTCTCATAACATCTTGTTTATGTGATAATCAATTATACCTTGCTTAACCCTGTCATACCTATACGGTCTGGAGACAACTGGAGGGCTATCCCCTGTATCGATTTCATGATATAATACATGAGTAAGTCCTGGTTTGTCGGAGAATAGGCCTTTAAAACTATTAAATAACGATTTTAAATCTTTTTTTAATTTTGTTTTAATTTTGAATTCAAAGATCAATTTCTACATTCTCCTCACAACTATTTTTAATTCTTCGATTTGCGAATCCGGAATCGCTAAAGACTTTTCCTCAAAATTCATGGTAATCTTCGTTTCGTATAAAATCGACACCTAAAATGCATGGATATTCGAGATCCGCTAATATGTGAAAATCCCATTTTTTTTGTGAATTCTCTAATTCGTATTTCTAATTCTATCGTCCCCACATTGTTGCAACAGGCGCCCTGAGCCGTTATAACTTTTGCATTTGATTTTTTTATTGGATTATACGAAAAATATGCCCTATATGTTTCTTCAGAGATGAATGACTTCTCGGCTCCAGTATCCCATAATGCCTTAGTGAAGATGTCGTTCACTAAAATTGGCACATACGGGAGTTCTACAGGGGACATCCTTAAAGCAGAAACCCTTATAGGAGGTTTCTCATCAACATGAGATCGATATTGATTTCGAACGCTTAAAAAGTTCAAATTTTTATGACTACCCCTATTCCAATGATTATTCGACCCCCGTTCAAAATTATCACTCGGACCCCTATTTCTATATTGATCTCGTCTATCACGACTTTCGAATCCGCGATCATTCCTATCAATACGGTTCCTGTTCTCGAAACCTTGATTACCATAGTTCCCGTTCCATAGGAAGTTCTATAACCCTGCCTCCTATCATTTTGACGTTCGACTACCCCAGTATCTCTCCAATTTCTATTAGTACGACCTTCGTTAGACCTCCTATTCACATCACCAGCTCGTCTTTCACTATTATTATTGCTCGAACCCGGATTGTCTCTCCTCAAATATCTGTCCTCGTACTTATATATCATCTGAAGCAACTGCAATTGAGTAGTTGGATTTCTAATCTCTGTATATTCCATCAATTGTGGTTCCAAACGGGCAACAATATGTTCGATCGAACTATCTTCCGACATATTTAATCCCAATCTTTTATGTATTTTAAGGAGGCTATAAATAAAATCCGACGGAGCCTGACCGTGACCCTGATACGACGAATAGAACTTGACTTGCAATTCAGTCTTATTCCTAGCCACTGGAAAATGTGCTGTCAAAGCCTCTTTCAATTGCGCGAAATCCGTAGCATTCCCTTTCACTATCGAAGATCCAAAGACATCAAACCAGTCCAATGCACGGCCTCTGAGACGCCCTTTACGAAAATAACATGCTAAATTATTAGGTATCTCGTAAAACTTAACATTACTGTCAATATATTCCAAAAATCCTTCCATGTTCTCTACTCCGGAGAAGAAAATATCAGGCAAGAACCTAAAATTGGATCCGACTCCCCTCTCGGGGTTAAGGGAGAAATGTCCTGAGGACAAACTCGTTGGGTGCCATTGTCGTGCCCCAGTCCTATCTTTGACTGGGTTCACATTGCCCGACGCTCCTGGTGTAGAAGGAAACATATCACCAACAAAAGCCATAACAATAATTATTTACTGAAGACAGACAAACACAATTAACAAGCACAAGTTCAATCTATAAGTGGAAACCTTTGAGTGATTCTCTAATATCTAGATTAATCCTGATACTCAAATCTAACATTCCCGCCTAAGTAATCTCAGCTATTAGAAATGACAAGGAGACGAACTCTTGCTAACCTCAGGTCGGTACTTAATTTGATTCCTTTAATGATTAATCTAATACTTTACTATAATACTTTCAAATACGCGCAAAACTCGTTGAAGTGATCCGTAGACGATACTTACATTTAGTTTGGCAATTCCTTCTCTCTCTCACCCCATTTACGAAATCTAGACTTTATATAATCGAATTAATTAGCATATAACTATCTCGTGTTTTTCCCGAAGAGGTTGTGAAATAGAATAAATGCTGGCCCCAAAGTTACCCAAGAATATTAGTTTGGAAATTCACGTGGATAGGCCCGTCACAAAATAAAATTGAAGTGTCTGTTTGTAATTTCAAATTTGCAGCTTTTTACTAAAGGCATTTAAAGGTATATACGTTACTTATATCAAAAAATCATTTTTTAAAATTTTTGTCTGTCGGTCTGTTTCGGTTAATCTCTGGAACTTCTTCTCCGATTTTAAAAATTCTTTCACCAATGGAAAGCTACATTATCAGGGAGTAACATAAGATATATTTTATCTCCATATTCCCACGGGAACGAGAGCTATGCAAGTAAAACGTTGACGTTGCTTACTTCCCGCCAAGTTGGCGCAAAATTATGCCTTTGTGTTCAATAATGGAAATTTTAATAAAAATTTTCTCACATTTGTAACAAATAACTGTAACATATTGTAATTTAGCATCTTTACAAAAGGCAATTTTTTAAATGGTTTTTTATTCAACGTCTAAAGTTTATTACGTTACGTTTGTTAAATTTTGTGACGGGTACTTACGCGTTTCACTAACCTTCTCATATACTCTTTAAATGTTTTATTTATTTCAACCTATCTCCACCGGGAGCCAAAGCGTGATTTATGCAAATGAGATATTTTATATAAGTTCGGGTTTAGCGAGTTAGAGAAGAGAATGAAATGGAAATGAGAAAGTGTTTTTTTTAGTGTAAACGTAGACGTTGTGAGTAGAGTCTATTGTAACGTTGTGGATAAATTTAGCTCATAAAAGAACTGCGAAATAGCAGGGAAAGAAGTCGCCTTTTAAAGGAATCCAATCAAGATATTAAAGAAGCAGCTAGACGAACCTGCCGTAACATAAGGAATCAGGTTAGTTTGATTTTTTCCAATTAAGTATAAGTGTGTAGCTGTAATTGTACGCGTCGTCCCTTCGTGGACTCAGATAGGATTCCGTCGTTCATGATTATTGAATCCTTCTCATTCTCCACTGTGTTTTATTGTTCTTAAAATTTAATAGTATTTGTGTAATCTCTTAATTAAGAAAAGTCAATAAATAAGATTGATTTGATAAAATAAGCAGTAATTTTATTATGCATTCAACACCGTCAGATTCAGGTAATACCCGAAGGGGAGTTGATAATCTTAGAGGTAGCGAGAGACTACGACACTGGCGTCCAACTGAAATACCGGAATTAAGAGCAAGTGCAGGATTTAGAGTTTTGCCGGAATTATTTTTTTCGGGTAAAGAAAATGTGTCTGAGTTTATTACAAATATTGATGATAACATAGCCTACTATGAAATACCAGCGAATCTGGCGTGTGCGTATTTAAAGGGTCATTTAATTGGGAGAGCGTTAAACTGGTTTGAGGTCATTGGTTTTGAGTGTGTAAATAAAGAAGCGACTGAATTCGCAACGCTTAAAAAAAAGTTGTCGGATAGTTTTCCAGTAGTACGGAATAAATCAGAGTTAGAGGCTTAGTTTTTTTCATCGAAGCAACGGAGAGGTCAGGCCTCGTCAGACTTTATTTTCCAGCTATTAAAAGTCCATAAGGCTTTAAATTTGAATTATGATGAGATAAAATTGGTCGATCACATAGTAATGGGACTAGATCCCAAATTATGGATTTTTTAGAAGTTCGAAACCCCACAACGAAAGTTCAGTTGTTAGAGTTGGTAGACCGGTATGAGGAACGTCATAGCTGCAGGGAAACCCAGGGTTCGAGTAATAATTTTGCTAGACGAGGTTGGGATATGAGTAGGAATCCTGAGGAAAGAAGGAATAATGGAAATTGGAGAGATACAGGGCTCGGAAATAGACAAAATGATCAGAGAGGACTAAGCAGGTGTGCGAATAATTTTTCTCGTCATATTTATTAAAATCAAGAACTCGAGGGAGGAAATCACTACAACCAACCAAATCAGCGAACAGACCGGTATCAGAACCGTAGGATGGTGGTTAGGAAGGGTCCTAGTGATGACTCAGCAAAGCAGAATTGGAGGCGTGTTGATTGCAACAGCGGAAGGCAGAGAAATGCCAATTTAAACTTCTAAGCGATCGTGTTGCGGGAGGTAAACGGTCGCTAGTTGAGTCAAATCCTCCTAATAGAATTAAACTTAATTCATTACGGTTATCAGCAGTTGATCTTCCGTATGTGACGATTCTTTTACAGGATACGTTTATAAAAGCTCTCTTTGATACAGGTGCGGAGAAGTCATTTATTTCAGAAAAAACATACCGATCATATTTTTCTTTTTGTCCTATTAAGAAATCGTTAGCTGAAGTAGTTACGGCTCAAGGGTCACAATGCAGAAATTTGGGCAAAATTGAGTTACGAATTAAAATAAGGGAATTTTCGAAGTTGTGGAAATTTTATGTGATTGCTGAGATGCAATATCCATGCATCATAGGTATTGATTTTATGTCGCATGCAAAGATAAGTTTTGATTTTTTTACAAAATCGTTAATCATTCCGGATTCGCAAATTGAGAAAGTGGCAATTTCGGACAAACCGGTTCAGATAGATTTATCAAACACGAAGTTAAATGCAGGGCAAAAACAGAAGTTGCAGATTTTGTTTAAGGAATTTCAAGGCTTATTTTCAGTTAAGCCAGGTCTGACACATGTGTTTTGTCATGAAATTGATACGGGTGATAATCCTCCTGTTTTTTCGAGACCTTATCGCTATGACAGGGTCAAACAGGGTATCAATGACTACCATGTTCAGAAGATGTTGGACGATGGAACGATAATTCCAACAACATCGCCTTACGCGTCTCCAGTTGTTTTATGTCGGAAGAAAAACGGGTTGCCGTTAGACGACCCAGAAGCTTATAGGTTTGCAATAGATTATAGGAAATTAAATGCGATCACACGAGGTATCCGCGATATCCGCTACCAATAATTGATGATTTGATCACTAATATTCCACACACCGAAATTATAACATCACTTGATTTACGCAGCGGATACTTTCAGATCGCAGTAGACCCCAAAGATATTCATAAGACGGCGTTTGTTACAAAAAATGGTACTTTTGCATTTACTCGCATGCCATTTGGCCTTTCGGGGGCAGCTCCAAATTTTCAAAGGGCATTTGAATTGATACTCAAACCAGTTCTCGGGCGTTTTACCCACTGCTATATGGATGATGTAATAATTTCATCTCCATTTTTTGAACGCCATGTAGAGCACTTACGGGAAGTATTCAGATTGTTGCAAGAGGCTGGTTTAACGTTGAATCGTGAGAAGTGTCATTTCGCGAGGGAACAATTACGTTATTTGGGTTTAGTTATTAATAAAGAAGGAGTTAAAACAGATGAGGAGAAGGTAAAAGCAATTATTGAAATGAAGCCTCCGAAAACTGCAAAACAGGTAGCAAAATTTTTAGGAATGACGGGTTGGTATCAAAAGTTTATTAAGAACTACGCAGACATGTGTGAACCCTTGTATGGTTTAAAACGGAAAAATTCTAAGTTCCGTTGGTCGGAATCGGCGCAGGAAGCCTTTGATCGTATTAAGAAAGCAGTGACGGAAGCTCCAGTGTTACAATTACCAGATTTTTCCCAAGCTTTTGAACTTTATACGGATGCTAGTTCAGTGGGGGTAGGAGCAGTATTGACACAGAATAATAGGCCTATTGCGTTTGCCTCAGGAACATTAAACCGCGCTGAAAGAAATTATAGTGTGACGGAACGTGAATGTTTGGCTGTCATATGTGCGTTAAATAAATATCGCACGTATTTCGGATCCTTGCCGGTTAAGGTGATAACAGACCATGCTGCACTTACCAAATTAACGAATGGAAAGAATTTGTCGTCTAGAATGATAAGGTGGACGCTTAAGTTGGCAAATTTTAATGTGGAATGGGAACATCGCCCAGGTACGCAAAATGTAGTGGCTGATATATTGTCTAGAAACCCGTTAGGAAAGTAATGAAGAACCAAAGGTGTCTTGTGCGGTGATTAGGTCGTTAGTATTATCGTCTAGGGAACAGTTGAGAGAGGAACAGAGGAATGATCCGGAGTTAGGTCATATCTTGCGGTTTTTAGAAAATCCTGACGATAGTTCCATTAATGAGTCAATCTGTAGAAATTGGTCCCGTGACTTTAAATTAATAGATGGGTTGTTATATTATGCAAAATATACAACCACACTAGGTGAATTAAGAGTATTTATACCCAAAACATTACGTAAAGATGTTATGCGAGAATTCCATGACTTGCCGATGGCGGGCCATCTAGGCAAAAAGAAAACCTACTTAAAATTAAAAGACGCGTGTTATTTCCCGTACATGAGGAAATACATTTATAAATATGTAGCAACCTGCGACCAATGCCAAAAATTTAATTATAAGAACGGATTACCAGCTGGTCAATTAATTCCGATAGTAACGAATTTTCCGAATGAAATCGTATCTTTAGATTTATTAGGCCCATACCCTGCAACTAGTTCGGAACGCTATAAATTTATTTTAGTAATAACAGATAATTTTTCTAAATGGGTTGAAATAGTTCCCTTAAGGAAAGCTTCGGCTAAAGCAATTGCCAATGCATTTTTTGAGAATTATATTTCGCGTTATGGAGCTCCTGTAAAGTTAGTTAGTGATAATGGCCCCCAAATGATATCCGAAGTTTTTGAGCAAATATGTCGCAGGTTCAACATAAAACACGTTCAAACTGTGGTATATCGTCCACAAGCTAATCAAACGGATAGAGTTAATCGTACTCTTTTAAAAATGATTTCGAGTTTTGTCGCGGATAATCACACTAACTGGGACCAATTTCTGCGTGAGTTTAAATATGCTTTAAGGACAGCAGTACATGAGACAACGGGTAAAACACCGGCGGAATTATTTTTAGGTCGAAATTTAATCACTCCATTTCAAAAATTAGTAATGGTAACTGATGGATCAGACTTAGTTTGTGGAAATATAGAAAAGTTGTTTGAAGAGGCTAGGATACATACAAAGCACCAGCACGAGAAGTGGGCGAAATATTATAATAAGAAGAGGCGTGAAGTTAATGTGAAGGTTGATGATTTAGTGTTAGTTCAAACTCACCCGTTAAGTTCGGCAAGTAAGAAAATGGTGGGTAAATTTATGCCAAAGTTTGAGGGCCCCTATAAAGTTCTGAGTGTGAAAAATAATAATTTAGTAATATTAAAGTTTGGTAAAAGAATAACTGTTAATGTGGATCAGGTGAGAATTTACCATCAAAGCGAATCAGAGGACAGTGTTGCCGAATCGGAAATTGCGGGAAGTAGTGATCATAATGCAGTAGCATCAGACAGGTCGGATGATAGGCAGCCGAGATTAATGCAATCAGAAAGTGATGGGAATGGTCGTAGAGGATCAGAATCAGGGAATTTGGAAGGCAGTAGAGATATAGTTACGAATAGACGCGATGGAGAGGAGGTGAGAAGGAAAAAACGTGTGCGGACGGAGTCTACTGTTTCTTCGGGGGGTGATGTGTATAATTTCAGGAAAAGAAAGCAACGTTGGACGGAGAGAGAGAAAAGAGGAAGGCCCGAATCTTGGGTTGAGAACATACAGAGGAAGAAGAGACCGGAGGCCCAGGTATCCCGGGACAAGAGAAAGTTGGCCTCGTCAATGCCGTCTCGTCCCTCCAGAAAGCGGTATAGAAAGGTGGAAGAGAGGAATTCTGAAGGAGCAATTCCAGGACCATCCCGCAGTGAACAGAGGAAATCGGAAGGAACAATTCCAGGACCATCCCACAGATTCAAATACAACAGATCCAGTCCAATTCAGCAGGAACGGAACTGCCCTTACAACCTTCGGAGCCGACGTCGAGTGGACAGCAGCCAGAATCAGAATCTCACAAATGGAAGGAACGCCTCAGCAGGAGCATATCAGCTTCAGCGGACTCAATGGAAAAGGAGACCCAGAAGGTGGGAGCGCAGAGAGGACAGCCCTAGGACAAGGTCATCCAGTACAGAGGCCGTGGTTGGAGACAAAGCCTATGCAGAATGGATCTAAAGACTAGCCAGGTTGTATAATTCTAATTTGTTTATTTTTCCTCTGACAGACAGTTCAGAGTATTTTCCATGTGGGCTAGTCTATTTTTTTTTTTTTTTTTTTTGTAAAATTAGCGTACAAAAGTCACTGCGTTGTGTGCATTTTCATATCGATTGAAAAAGCTTTTGTATCTAATTTTTTTCCAAATTCTGGAAAAACATTTGTTGAATTGCAATTGTTTTGCTACACTTTAAAGACGAGGCTTTATATGCGAGATTACTTGTATTGTTTGTTGTAATATATTCTATGTAAAAAATGTATATATTTTTGTGTGTAATTATTAAGATGTATAAGTAGTGTCTGGTTTCGGGGCGCGGCGTAATTAGGAATATTAACAAAAACATTAACAGCGCAGCGCGATTGATTGGGAATTTTTTGAAAATGAAACCAGATAAAGGTTATTTTGTTATGAAACTATATATGTATAATATAATGTATGCCATATTTTATGTCAATAAGGAAGTTGTATAAAAGTTCTGTGCATTTAATGTCATGTTTTAGAAAGAAAATTGACAAGGTTTCCTTTCAGGGCAGCAGTCCCTGAACATAGTGATGAGATGAAAGATTGATGTCGTACGAAGATATTATTGTAAAATTTTTTTATATTTATTAGCACTTAAGTAAAGTGCATGATCAGGGTTTCTTCCTTAAAATGTTTTCCCCTGATCTTCGCCCGAATGGGATGCACTGTAGGGAATGTGTGTAAAAGATCAATAAATTAGAGGGGAGTACCCCTTTGAGTAGTCATTTCTGTGTGCTAGTTTAATTAAAGTTTCTAACTTAGTGAGTTAAAATTTTCTACAAGTTCAGTGTTTTCAGGCATTCTAGAGTTAGAGTTCAAATTTTGTGCAGGTTCAGTGTTTTTCAGGCGTTAGGTGTATTACGCGAGTTCTTTCAGGTCGTTTAGACCTTCAATAAGTCACGCTTTTTTCTCGGAGGGGGTTGTGACGGGTTCTTACGCGTTTCACTAACCTTCTCATATACTCTTTAAATGTTTTATTTATTTCAACCAATCTCCACCGGGAGCCAAAGCGTGATTTATGCAAATGAGATATTTTATATAAGTTCGGGTTTAGCGAGTTAGAGAAGAGAATGAAATGGAAATGAGAAAGTGTTTTTTTTAAGTGTAAACGTAGACGTTGTGAGTAGAGTCTATTGCAACGTTGTGGATAAATTTAGCTCATAAAAGAACTGCGAAATAGCAGGGAAAGAAGTCGCCTATTAAAGGAATCCAATCAAGATATTAAAGAAGCAGCTAGACGAACCTGCCGTAACATAAGGAATCAGGTTAGTTTGATTTGTTCCAATTAAGTATAAGTGTGTAGCTGTAATTGTACGCGTCGTCCCTTCGTGGACTCAGATAGGATTCCGTCGTTCATGATTATTGAATCCTTCTCATTCTCCACTGTGTTTTATTGTTCTTAAAATTTAATAGTATTTGTGTAATCTCTTAATTAAGAAAAGTCAATAAATAAGATTGATTTGATAAAATAAGTAGTAATTTTATTATGCATTCAACACTGTCAGATTCAGGTAATACCCGAAGGGGAGTTGATAATCTTAGAGGTAGCGAGAGACTACGACAATGTGTCAAACTCAAACTTTGAGAAATATCGCCAAGTTGGCTAAGAAGTTCTCTATTCTGACAATCCCAGATATTTTAATGCAAATTTTCTCCCACTTTTTAAAGAGGGAAACGAAACAAAGTTTTAGCGAATTGCACGCGCGTGATATTGAAAATTCTATGGTAATATTAATTGACAGTTTCATAAAAAGTTTTGATTACTTTAGTAGTTTTTATTAGTTTTGAAAGTATTTATTACTTTGAATTTTTGGAATAAGTACAAAGACTACATGGCGGAAGATATTTTTCGACAAAAAACAACCGAATATGCCTTTCAATGAACACATCTACAACGAAACGCAATAAAGGTTTTCAGAATGGTTGGGAAGAAGCTACATGATTTTGGAATGATTAGTCCTAGACGCGTCGACGGAAATAGCTTTGATAATGAAATTGCTTGAGAATTAAACTACGATTTTGTAGTATTGCATCAGTAACTGAATTTATCCCTCAATTAACTCCAGTACAAAGTGTTACGTAAAATAGAATCCGGCATTGGTGCACTCTTTTTTTCTAGACGCCCCTGGAGGAACCGGAAAAACGTTTTTGCTAAACTTATTATTAATGACCATCAGAAAAACCCAGAAGATAGCAGTTGCTATGACTTCTTCTGGTATAGCCGCGATTTTACTGACTCCGATTTTACTGGTCGTACTGCACATTCCGTTTTAAAATTATCGCTTAATCTTGCATTTGAAGATTCTGAAATTTCAGAAAAAATAGCTCTCAAGGCTGGATGCTTCCACAATGTAAGCTTTTAGTATGGGATGAAAGTCGATGTCTCACAAGAAAGCTGTAGAAGCGTTTAATCGGACTCTTCAGGATTTACGAGATAGTACAGATATTATAGGAGGAATGGTAGCTGGTGAATTCAAGCTTATGGGGAAAAGTTGAACAATTCATTCTGAAAACGAGTATGAGTGTATCTTCATAATGACGTAGATTCGGAACATTATGTAGAGACGTAATTGAAAATTGGTTATGGATGTTTGGACGCAAATGCTGGAGGTTATATTTTACTTCCAGAGAATTTTGTAATGTTGAAGAAAAGGATGTAAATCTTATTGGCTCAAATTTACCCGGGCTTGCAACAAAATTTAAATTGGGATCAGTGGTTGCGCGCAAGATCAATATTGGCGCCTAACAATGACATTGTCCATAAAATCAACATTGAAAATTTAAACGACGTGCGGGGGAGGGGGCTAATTGAAGAAATATTTATCAATGAATACTATCATGGATAAAGAACAAAGTACTTCATATCCCACGGAGTTCTTAAATTCACTTGAACTTTCGGGTGTGTACCCTCACATAAACTTCAATTAAGGCACCCGACTAGGTTCGAAGACCAATTTTTTAAAATTGATTATCAGAAGAATTTTACTGTTTTAAAGAACATAAATAGGCTTAAAGAGTTATAATTATGAAATAAATACCATGCATCTCCTTTGTTTTTGAAAAAAAAATTATTTTTATAAAAATTTTTTAAAAATTTCAATTTTAGAAAAAACAGCGTAAAAAAAAATATATTGGACATAATGTAATTTTAATTGCATTGATATATTTATTTATCCACCTGAAGTGTCGCAAACAGCAGGTTAAAAAATATTTTCAAAAATAAATATTTAATAAGCATTCGAACTCCACGTTAATGATTTTTCGTTAATATTACTCTATATTCTAAGCTAAAAAGGACTATAAAATTTGATTAAATGTAAGTATCTTAAAACCTGCGGTTTTCTACACTCTCAAGGACTTATAACATAAATGTTGCAAATTTCATTGAATTTTTTATAATTGTTTTGGAGATATCCCAGTTTTCGTGCAAAAATTATCGTGAAAATTTCATTCTTCAAAAAACGCATTTAAAAAATATATTTATAAGTTACATAAAGTAAATATTAAAAAAAACAACTTAAAATTCTCCAGTTTTAGTATGTTATTCCTTCTTCTTCCTCAATTTTTATATTTCTTTTTTTTTTCGAATGGCCCTAAGTTTTCTTCTGCAGGTTTTTGCTGTTGGCAGTGAGTGACGTTTTGAATCTGCAATGCGCTCATTATAGAAGGTTTTTTCTCCCCGTACAGTATAATAGCCCGAAACAATACCCATTTCATTTAATATGGAAATTAATACCTGGAAGCCCTTATTAAACTGCACAACAGAAATATAAGCTCCTAAACGCAATGTTTGATGTTCAACGAAAACATTTCAGATAGCCAGGGGTGCATTTGGAAAAGCAATGTTTTTCCCATGGCCAACTATATGTACCCTGATCGGTGTGTCCAATGCCCAAATCTTCACTTATTTGCAACTGACGGAAGAACATAAAATATATGGTATACAGTAGCATCTTAGAATAATATTCTGTTTTGAGTTCTTTTAAAGAGGAATTATATATTAGACGTAGATACTTTCGATTTTTAAAAATATTAATAGTTTAAGTTATTGAATATTTGTTGTTAATTATTATAATAAATTACGTTTTCAGTTTTTTAAAACTAAGCTCAATTTTAGAATTTTTAAATTTTATTGGTCCCAGTCAAGGAATAAAAAAAATTACTATACTATATTATTTACTTTCTAATGATAATGATTACGATTTTGATAATTATTTAAAGACATCAACGCGAGCGGAGCCGCGGGTAAAAGCTAGTCAGGTAATAAATAAGTGCGCGACGTCAGAGGGGCAGTACTGCCAGAGCACATGGTTCGGCGCTCATAGTCGCCACAGGAATACGAATTTCGAGACAAACTGTTTACAGGAGACTCAATCATGCTGACCTGTATGCCAGAAGACCAGCAGTTTGCATTCCCCTCAGTGAGAGAGTGAGTGAGAGAATATTAACGTCGCACTGATTAGCAACACGAGGGCTTTTGGCGACGGTCAGCGTAATTTTGAACCATGGTCAAGTGACGCGGACGACACCTGAGCTGGCACCCCCTCTCCTAACTACCACACCACACCAACGGGAGGACGTTTGAGCTCTCGACAGATTTAACGTGCATCGCTCCCCTACACGGCGGATCTTTAGTGGTACTAGGATCGTACCCATGACATGCTAGCCATGATCAGATGCCTAGACCACTCGGCCGCTTGCATTCCCCTCACGTCTGCGCATAAACGCGCTCGTTTGAACTGGTGTTTGAAATATCAACATCGGAGTGTGGGAGAGTGGGCCAATGTGATGTTCAGTGACGAGTCCCGGTTTAGTCTGAGTAATGATTCTCGGCGGGTAACGACATAGAGAGAACGTGCAACACGTTTTGAACCAAGAAACATAACGGAAAGACATCATTTTCCATCAAGGGGAGTAATGGTTTGGGCAGGCATTATGATGGACGGCCGCATAGACTTCCATTTCTTTGACACGGGGTCTGTGACTGCTCAAAGATACAGAGACGAAGTTCTTGAGCCTTATGTTCGCTTGTTTCGAGGTGCTGTCGGTCCAGACTTCGTATTCATAGATGATAATGCGCCATGTCACCGAGCGGTGCTGATTGATGACTTCCTTGAAACGGAAAACATCCAGCGCATGTCGTGGCCTTCGAACTCCCCTGATTTAAATCCTATCGAGCATCTATGGGATATGCTCGGTAGACAAATTGCAGCCCTTTCGCACCCACCAAGCTCCGTTACAGAACTGAAGAGAGAGCTCCAAGAAGCTTGGAACCGTTTGAGCCCACAACTCATTCATCATCTCATAGCAGGTATGGTAAATCGCTGTGCAGCGTGCCTGGCTGTCAGAGGGGACCACACGCCTTATTAAACTGCAGCATCAGTATTTTATTTAATGTTTTCTTTCAAGTGTGAATCCTTGCTATGCTCAGTTTTCTTTGAAACTGCTACTTTGGATAGTAAAATTAATTATTATCATTCTTTTGATTTGCTTCCTTATTTTATAACCATTTTACACTCGCATATCACGTTTCCCGCCCTTTTGATTTACAGTTCCTTCTTTATTCACATAAGTTTCAATTATGCTTAACTTTTGGACACCAGTGTATAGCTTAAGCAAGGATCTATGATGAGTTCTCGAGACAGGACTGACTCCAGAAAATTTCCGGCTTGAATTTTGGTCTCGGTATAAATTTTTCCCAGACCAAACAACAGCAACATATCAAGTGTCTCGAACTAGACTGATACATTTTCATGTCACTTTGGATTTGTTTGAAGTCTTTAAGTGAAAAATTATATTTTATATGAAAATTTATATTTATTTAGAATGATGTTTCTATTCTGATCCACGTTTTAACATACAAACTAAAATATGACAAGAAATATCTACTTACTGTTTTATTTTATTTCAACGGAATTTTTGATACAACTACAGTTTTGTTTATCGTATTCAGTCTTTTTTATAATTTTATTTTTATGATCTCAATTCATTTTTTAAATCCTTTTATTTGTATATTTATTTGTTTATTTTTAATTTTCTCGACTAATTATAAGAAAAATCGAAGCACGATCGACTGTGGACGACAGTATTAAGAGACACTATTTTCCGGAAGGCGAAAATTCTGGCCTACACAAGATTCTAAGGTCTATTGGCAGAACCATTTATTTTCGTGATTTGGAGGAGCACGGAGAAAAAAGAAATACTCAAAAATGACTATATGGACTTACTCAGTTTGAAATGAGTTTGTTTATATCAGATTTGAACGCATGCCTTTACAAATATGAGACATTACATGTACTCAAAATTTCAAAAAATGGTTAATTAACACTATCAAACAAATTAAAAAGATATTCAGGATTAAAAAAGTTTTTTTAATATACTGGCTACATATTTTAAAGATTGGGGTTCAACAACAAATTTAGTTCTCATAAATCTTCCGAACTATTTTTCGTTTCTACCACGCTACCCGCGGACGAACACATGAGTACTAGATTGTTTTGATTTTGTAAGGCTTTTATAGGAATTTAGCGAAAAAATGTGATTATCTGCTTTTTTTTGGCGGATTACTTAAAAAACAAATTTAAGAGGTATGTGGCTACGTTTGGAGCATTTTATTAAAACATAAATTTTCAACTAAAAAAACACTTTTTTCTTTAAAAAGGGTGTGCATAGAACTAGGAATTAAGCTTCAAGTGTAGTATAGATACTTGGCGATGTCAAATTTTTTTGGTGACCAAAATCGATCGCCAAGCTACTTCACTTAGCGATAGGTTTCCCGAAGCCAGAATGAATTCGTAATCTAACCAATAATATCTATATAAAAATCGAAAGGGCCCTCTCCCCTATACTACACTTGAGTCAGGAATTAAAATACAATTCCACAAAATTTTAAATTATTTTGGATAGATTGGGAATTTTTAGTTAAAAATTGCAGTTACAGTAAACCTTGTATTGAAAATTCTAATTAATATATTCAAATAATATTAAAACTGCTCACAAATAACATCATTATCTGTGCCTAAAGCGATAAGATTTACATTATTTTTTTGAAATTGGTCAATTTTTAAAAAAAAAGCATGTTTTTTCTTACAAATTGTATGTGCAATAAAATGCATAAATACATACACAGAGATTATAGTCTATAATACAAATAAAATAAAATAAAAGTTTTCTTAAAATGTTAATTCAATGTCTTAAAAAGAAATCCATTTGTGAACTTTACCGTGAAGCCAAAAAACATAGTTTCTCAGACAATGCTTTTAAAGATTTAAATACAATATGAAAAATGTTCTACTAGTTGTACATTTCTTAAATTCACCATATTTATAGCTCAAACTCTTTAGCTTCATGTTTAACTAATTTTCAACCCTTTTGCTGTTTTCTGGAGAGTTTTATAGATTATAAAAATTGTCGAGTTTAGTAAAATTTTCATGAAAAATTGCAATTAGGATCTTTTACACAAAATTCTAATGAATGTATTCAAATAATATTTATACAGTACATAAATAATGGAACATCTTTATATATTAGGAATTAAAAGATATGTATTACTTTTAAAAGTTTTTTAAATATGCCAAATTTTATGCAAAAACTCGATTTTTAACAAAATTAATGATATTTTTTACATTTAAATGCAATGAAGTACATAAATACAGTGAACCCCAAAAGTGTTCGTACACTTGCAGTTTCCTATAAAATTTAATGATTTCGACTAATAAAAATTAATGTATAGAAATTGTAATTTTTTTATGATATCTGCAACTTGTTCTTAATGGAATGACATAATTATTTTTTTAAAAATAGCATAACTATTATTTTTAAAAATTAATAATCAAAAAGCTCCTGAAAAATTACGCCACTAAAGTCTTAGAACACTTAACAAAAATCTCAACATAGCTTTAAATATTGTATTTCTTTCTTAATTTAGAACTTAATAGGCTATCTTTTAGTGTCCACAACAACTTTTGGACATCTTGATATAGATTTAATGAGTTTTTGTAATTTCTGCATCGATTTACCTCCATGCTTCTGTGATTATTATTTTTACTTCCCATTATGTGTTTATGTCATGTTTTTTTATTTTAAATCTAGTTCTCCCCAAATATGCTCTGCTGGGCTAAATAAATTGATTGAGGAGGTGTTTTCACAAAATTTTGGGCCAGTTATAAAGACACCAGCGGTGTACATTGAGAGCAGTACGCTTGGCTTCATTATCCTGTTAAAATATGAAGTCGTGTTCAATATCAAATTCTGGACAGACAATTTAAAATTTCTCTTTAAAATATTTGACTAGAGCTCATGATTCTCAATACCATCAAAAATTACCTAATTCTGTGGCTGATTTACGCCCCCACGCAAGAACACTTCCACTTCCATGGTTCATTCATCCAACTAGATTCTTGTGACTTAAGTTTCAGAAAATTCAAAATTGACAGGAAAGTGATTGGGATGACAGAAAATTCAACATTTTTGGTTCTGATGGGCATATAATAGTTTTAAAGGAAAAAATGAGGCATTTAATCCAGTGAATTTATGTGGAACAAGAGCTCCTCCACCTCCATGATTCAACACAGAGGTGTTCTTGCGGGGGAGGGGGGGTGTAAATAGGCTTCAGGAATTAGGTAATTTGGTATTTTTTGATGGTATTGAGAATCATGAGCTCTATTTAAATATTTTAAAGAGAAATTTTAAATTATCCTCTCAAAATTTGGATATTTCAGACGACTTCATTTTTTAACAGGATAATGACGCCAAGCGAACTGCTCTCAATGTACACTGCTGGTGTCTCTATACCTGTACCCAAAAGTTTGAAAACACCTCCTCAATCAATTTATTTAGCCCAGCAGAGCATATTTGGGGAGAACTAGATTTAAAATAAAAAGAAAACATGACATATAAACACATAATGGGAAGTAAAAACAATAATCACAGAAGCATGGAGGAAAATCAATGCAGAAATTACAAAAACTCAATAAATCTATATCAAGATGTCCAAAAGTTGTTGTGGACACTAAAAGATATCCTACTAAGTTCTAAATTAAGAAAGAAATACAATATTTAAAGCTATGTTGAGATTTTTGTTAAGTGTTCTAAGACTTTAGTGGCGTAATTTTTCAGGAGCTTTTTGATTATGAATTTTTAAAAATAATAGTTATACAATTTTTAAAAAAATAATTATGTCATTCCACCAAGAACAAGTTACAGATATAAAAAAATTACAATTCCAAAATATTAATTTTTATTAGTCGGAAACAATAAATTTTATAGGAAATTGCAAGTGTACGAACACTTTTTGGGTTCACTGTATATACACAGAGATTAGAGTTTGATTCATAACACAGATAGAACTAAATAATACATGTTCTGAAAATTTAAATTCAATATCTTAAAAATATTTTGTGTAGGGATCAGCATCTGGTTTTGTTAACTCCAATTCCAGTTTACTAATTATGCTATAACTTTGCTTCTAGATATCATAGAAACAAAAATAGAGTGTTTTTGGAATCTTAAATGTATAGTCTTTAAAATAAAAACACAAAAGTAATTTTTGAAAATTTTCACCAAAACTGTGAATTTTGGGTAGTCACATATCTTAATGAAATTTACTTGATTCATAATAAGTCACATTGTTGATTTTTTGGGCACTTGCTTATAGGCAAATAATAATTTAAGTATTCCTTTGCTACATTGGAATAGTTTTATTTTCATATTGAACTTTAAAATAGCTTGCATGTCTTGAAAAAGGCAAGCCTACAAAATAAATTTTTGTTTTCAATTAGTAATCTTTTTAAGAGACTAATTTCTTGTAGATTTTAAAGAACTTTTCTAGCTTATTGGTAAACGTATGGAAAATGTCTTAAAAGTTCTCATAAAGAAATTATTTCATTACATTTATTTTATGGTTCCTTTATTGTGACTATAGTGTTTTGTTTATTTGGATGAAAATAAATGAAGTATATATATCAGATTCTTTATATTTAACCCAATATAAATATATTTTATGCTTTTACTCATTAAAGAAAGGTAGAGAAAAATGATGTTTTTACCATAAAATCTGGCATATCATGTATACTATCGTATTACATGCACTTATACTTTCAAGTAGCAATTTTTAATTTTTATGTTTATTTGCTGAAAATGTGCACCCCCATTTTCATGAAGAAACCTGAGATGTATGCGAGTCATGCTCTTAAAGTTTGAAAGTCATTTATTCTAAGCTTTAGTAAAAAATAGTATACATCTAGAAGTGCAACCCTTTAAGTTCATAAGGAATGCCATTTCTTTTAAATAACCATTATTTTGATCTATGTAGAAATCTAATTTTTTTTCCTGTGCTCACATTTTTTAAAGCTCTTATTTTTATACCTGGTATATAACGTGCACGCATAAAATTCAATCTTATTTTTTGTGTTAAAAGTGTGCACCATACACCAGATTTTACGATACATATTACCACAACAATGCCAATGTTCAAGATAACGTGCCAAGTTGGTGACCCTGATTTTGCATGTGTCGTATGCGCCAGATTGACTACCATGTGTTGTATTACATATAATTTCACCAATATGGTTGCAATATTATGAAAGTACCAAAAATTAATACAGCTTGGGTACAAAAACTCCTGTATGCAGGTATGTTGTACACAAGTGAAAAAACATAAATCTTGGTATATACTTACGTATTATCACAACCAATTGGTGACATTATATGAAACAAAGCACCTGTTTGCCAATTCAGCACGTTCAACACACAGGAACTCGGAGGGTACTTGTGTATTTTTGCGACAATCGCTGACTCTAAATAACTCGCTGAGTTGGCCACCCCGATTTCCTATGTGTGGTACACACTGAATTGGCTGCCAGGTGCTTCATTTCATATAATATCGCTAATAGGTTGCAATAAGACGCAATTACCAATCAGGGTTGCCAACTTGGTGTGTTATTATTAGATTTGGCATTTGTTGTGATAATACGTAATTTGTTCAGTCTGACGTATTTGAAGCACAATTAATTTAAATTATAGTTTTAAGAAACATGCTTTTTTATCAAACTAAAAAGTAAGAAATAAATCTTAATATAAGAATAAAATGATTAACTAGAAAATTAATGTCATCGTGGTAAAGGCGTGGGGTCCTCTGTACTACATTTTTACACTAACTCTGCATTTTGGAATAGAACTAGTAAGAAATTATAACAATTGATATTGAGCACCCCACTCTTTTATATGCAGTTATTATTTTTCCAGTTTCAATTTTATTTTTTTCTGCTTTTTTCTTGGCATTTCTAAATACCTTTTGTTCTATTTCTTTAAATCCTGGCATTCATATTTTTCTAATTGGTTTTCTATAAAAAAAGTACTTATGTTTTTGCTTCTTAATGTAATTCCTTTTTTGCCAGGAATAAGCCATTCTTTTAAATTATTGTCGTGTTGAGTTCTTAGTGGGAGACCATCATCATTGATTGAATACTATTGGATGCCAAAATTTTTGCAGCGATTTCAAAACCACTTCTAAAAGATGTTTAATGTGTAGTGTACTGATAGCAAATTAGTTCCTGTATATATTGTTCCAATGTGTGGTATTTTTTTAACTGTTGTTTTTATAAATGTGAAATTCAGGTAGACGTGCAATATTTATAAAAATTGTATTTTTTAAATCTTTTATCTAGTTTCTAAATTATGAATGCTTTATTTTTAATTTGCACTAATTTCATTTCTGCTTGTTAGTACAAATCTTGATTTTTAATGTTTCCACTCATAATTTGTTTTAAATTTTGATATAGCTCTGAATTTTTTTTATACATATTTTATGGATAAAATTAATCTATGAATTTCATACATTTTGCACTTTCTGCCAAAGACCATTGGTTTCACATTGTAGCCTTTGTCCTTATGTTCTAAATACTCATACAGGTATATCATATCACTACATGTGTTATGCTAAATTTTGTAGATAGTCATTTCGAAAACTATATAATTATGAACAACCTTTGTAAAAATTTTACTCTAATGAGAAAACTTTCAAAATTCCTTTCAGAACCAGCTATCTATAAATTCTGCAGTAAATAATTTAGATGACTCGCATATCCTAACATGTAATTTATTTGAAACAACACTGTTTGAAAGGCATTTTCACTCACATTTTGTAACTCAAAGACATGATTTGATAAAAAAAATTAAAAAGTTGTTTATTTATGTACTTTTACACACTTTCCTATATTTACAATAATAATTCAATATATATTACACTAAAACATAATCTGTTCTGCACAAATAAGGATGGAGTTGACTATAATATGGATTAGATAGTGTTTATAAAAAAAAAATTTCACTTATATTCTTGTTTATTTTTTATGTATATATGTATGTGTACAATTTCCAGAATAAATATTTCAACAATATGATTTTGGTTTGTTTTATTTTTCTTGTTAACAGTGAATAATTGAAAATAAAATGCTGTATAAAGTAGAAAAATGGCTAGATTATGATTCTGTTGCTCCTTGGGATGTTATTTTTTCTTTTAAATGGGTGCAGAAAACTTCTCTAAAAACTCTTTCCAGTTGGTTAAAAACTTGTTTATTTTAAATGTTTTTTAATGCAAAAATCTACTGTTTTAGTTGTTTTTACATTCTTCTAAGGACTGAAATTTTTAAGTATTTTAATTTTAAAAAAACCATTAACTTAAAAACTATAATATTTGTTTTCTTTGGTGATAGGAGAGTGTAAAATCAGTTGATTTAACAAAAAACGATCTTAATTTTTAATATAGCAATGCATTTTCTTTATTTCCATGTGGATAGATGTTTCTATTTAAACAAAACAATTGATATAAAGAGTACTTACACACCTGGGCCTAATGAGTGTTAGTTTAGTCAAAAGGTTTTTTTCTTCAGGTTACATAATATGTAAAAAAGCTATTTCTTTCTGGCATTGTTTTGAAATTTTTACTTAGAAAAATCTGTTATTTATCATAATGTTTCCTAGATATTTCTAATAACTTATTATTGAAGGGCTGAATTTTTTTAAATAAAAGTTAATTTTCTGCTTGTATATGATTTTAAGGAAACAATATAATGCTTCTAGAGAAACATAAATATAAATAATGAATCAAATTGCTTCTGGAACTAGTTCAAAATGCATACACATTTGTTTAACTATTACATCGAATTCATTTTTGCAGTTTTCAAAGATTTATATTTGCGGTAAAAGTTCGAAGACATGCAGTTTGTGATCAAATAATAGTTGCATTTTTTTTTCTCGAAAAGTAATATTTTTGTTGATACTTGCGTATTGTCGCCACCGTATTGGCGACATTATATAAAACGAAGTACATGGTTGCTAATTCAGCGCGTAGGACACATGCGAAATCGTTACTGCCAATTTGGCGAGTTATCTTTAACTTAGGCACTTTCGCGATAATATGCGAGTACCTTTTTGTTACACACAATAAATGTAAAATGAATTTTGATTTCGAAGTTAAGTGTAAAAATTTCATGAAATGAAAATAAAATAATACGTAAGATGTAGAAAGTGAAAATTTACAACTCAGGTATCACATTTTTAAATCCCTTAAGATTTGGGTTAATAAATATTTTTCTGTTAAAAATTCATATTAGATCAACAGTACCGAAAATAAATGCTATTCATACTCATTTTATTGTTTTAACTCATATTTGATACATTAACAGATTCAAATATGAGTGCATTATATACTCATATCGATCTTTCGTTCTCAAAAATTTGATCCGGTAACAGGTTCAAAAATGAGAATGTACTTGTGTCTCGATATGAGAATATCCGATTCTCAGATTTGAGTAAGCGTGCATCGGAGCTATTTTGAGAATGTGAAGTACTCAAAAGTGAGCTGTTTGCTCTCAGTTTTGAAGATCGTTTCTCGCAGTGAGGGGTCATAAGCTCGAATCCATATTTCATTTCAGCTTCCGTTCTATGGAAATACTGTATTATTTCCTAATGAACAACGTTTAAAAGAAGAGCTAGTTCAAGAGTTGATCAGTTGAGTTGGTCGCAACTACAGATACAGGTCAGTCTCTAATCTTCAATCAAAATAAGATACAACAGCAAGCTTGCCTTATGCTCAATAGAAATGGAAAACGTAGAATGAAGGAAACGCAATGAGAAACGATCGGGGATGGACGGGCGTGTTTCTAATCTTAATTACAAATTTAAATAAATATTAATTTTTTAAATATTTCGTAACAAATCCCAAACTCTGAACACATTTTCAGGTATGAAACAAAATGTACCTGTATTAAAATATGGTTATAACAGGCCTACACATTAATCATACTGTGTTGAAACATTTTGCAAAAGTGCATTTTTTACTTTAACAGGTAAAGTTAAATATTAACACAACATAACATAAAAAACACATTTTAAAACAGAAAAAGTGGATGGATTTAAGCATAGATTAGTATTTTAATAAAACATGCTTGTATTTCTAAGACGGGAGGAAGGAAAATTGTAGTATATATAAATGTTGGGATATTTTTCTGTCTGAAAAATATCCCGAGTTCATATCTTATTCTTTAACATTGTGCGAAAAGAGACAGCCTTAAATCAACAAATAAAACTCCATAAATCCCCCCCCCTGAATTTCTCCTTCAAGTTTGAAAATGGCTAACCATTAACAGCTTTTCGAGTTCATTGTACCGTATATGGTACAAAAAAAAATCCTGTTCTCTCCAATACTACGTATATTGCGAAGCTCAACTTGTGAGAAGTCTTTATGAAAAATGTCATGCTTTAGATTGCAGTTGAAGTCAGATGTTTTGAAATAAATATGGGCTCTAATTTTTTGATTGCCTCTCTGATTTTGGCGAACAAGTTTTTCAATTATTTGTTGTTTTACTTTTAATGAAATAAAAATATGTTCACAAACGCGTTATTGAAGAAAGTGGCATATTTACGTTGTACTCCAGATTTTATTTTTTAAAAAGTTCAACATCTGCGCAATTTTTTTCAGATCTTATCACTGGCACTTTTCTCATTATTTTACTTTATCAGTACAAATCAATCCCGAGAGTCTGAATTTTTTACTTATTTTTTTTATATTTATATGCATTTTCCTTGAAATTTACACACAATTCCTACTAATTCTATAAATAGTAGATTGCCTAAAAATCTAATTGAGCATGGCAGAGAAATCAAATAGCGTTTGTGTATTCGACGTAGCAACAAATAACGTTCTAGAACAATACGCAACGAGTTTGTGATACAAACGGAGCTATGCACAGAGGAAGGAGGAAGCATAGGGCAGACATCACTTGTTTCGCACTGATAGAAACAGGAGGTGTCTCGAAGGACTTACCGTCACCTGATCTATCCAGTTGGAATCTTTATTGTGAATCGAAATGTGAAGAAAAGTTCAGAAAATTCCATGAAATCTTGATGTATTACTGAACTGGATATACGCAGCCGTATTCAACGGAACGAGTTACAGCAAGCTCAATAGACTCGATTCATTACAGCTCGTGCCTGAACAATGACAGTTAGTATTACCAGGGTGGTTATAGGGTCTATAGAGACGGACAAAATTCACATATAAATAGTCCTTCATCGATTACATGCAATCGCGTACAGTTAATTTTCTTCACTTGCCAGGTCGTTTATTCATATCTTAGTTCATTTTGTATTAACATAATACGTATAATACCATATTAAATAACAAATTTTAGAATATTCCAGCTTTTTATATTTATGATTTCTTGAGGAAGGAAGAAAACTTTTAATTTTAATAATTTTAGACAAAAGAAGTATTTTATTTTTAAATAAATTTTATTTATTGTAGTAATATCGCGCCGGAGAGTGATCCTTTGTAACATCAGTTGTGAAATCGAGGGTAATATGACGTCATTTAAAATCCAATAAAATTAGGAAAATTTCTTAAGTATTTGAAAAACACTATACCTCACATTTTTGTAAGTAATCATCATAAACTGTTCTTTTACTAAAGTGGAAGAATACTAGTATTCTTATGCCAAAATATTTGATCACTATAAATATTATAAACCATTCACGCGTTTTATATTTTAAATATTTCAGACAGTCCGCTCCCAAGACAGGCTCATTTTCTTAGTTAAATATCATAAGACAGTTTGAGATAAAGATATTTTTATCATTAAAGACAAATACGAAATTTTCATTTCATAAGAAAATTTAATTTTAATTTTTATCATATCCAATTCTGTTCATTTTCACAACAGCAACATAATAGAGACGGTATTCGAAATTGAAAATTATAGCCTGAATTCCCATAAATAAATAAATATATATATCATAATGCCCGTCTAGAAAAATCAATTTAAAATGTTGTGCACAAAAGGCGTTTAATATATTTCCGTATTTGTTGTAAATGACGTGAATCTCCATCATCCGTCACCAACAGTCAAAAATAGAAGATGAAATTCCGCTAACGCCATTAAACAAAACAGGATATATATAAACCAATGGAATGATCAATTAGTTATAATTGCCTGGCCATATATTGTAATAATTGCTTTAATAATCTCCTTTGGTTTCGCCCTAAAATCATTAAATGATACTCTGAAGGCAACTTTTGCCTAAATGCCTTGATTTGTTCGAAATAAATAAATCACATACAATCAATCACGCACCTCTCGAGTTAGTTTACTTGGAGAAAATATTGACGGTAAAGACAAATGAAAAATAATTTCATTTTGGTCAAAGTCACACAGTCAGAATGAATAGAATCCCCATATTTGAGGAATTAAAAACAAATAATGAATTGTTTAAGAAATCTTCATATTAAATAATTGAAATGATCTCAAAGATGTTTCTTTTAGGCAGTTTTATTGAACGCAAATGACTTTGGTTGTATTCTTTTCTCAGGTCCAAAAAGTCAGAAAAATTGTCATGACTAAGTATAATGTCATAAATTTCCCTATTTGTGTGCGTAAAATTTGAAAGTGGTTTTAACAACACGTAAGCTATCCTTTGTAAAATAAATAAATTTCAGTTATTTTAAGAATGATTATTACTTGTAACATATCTTATATAGGGTTATCTTTCATGAGTACCATTCGATAAAACATTTGACATACGAACAAGTTTGAAATCCTTTATTATTCAATTAAATAAAAAGTTTTGAATTTCTGTATTTGAAAACAGCAATAGTATTT